>JACXGK010001458.1:45483-69575 GCA_016801125.1 Novumbra hubbsi | reverse complement strand
TAGGATGGAAAGTAAAATAGAAAGTAGGATGGAAAGTAGGACGGAAAGTAGGATGGAAAGTAGGACGGAAAGTAAGACGGAAAGTAAAATAGAAAGTAGGCTGGAAAGTAGGACGGAAAGTAAAATAGAAAGTAGGATGGAAAGTAAAATAGAAAGTAGGATGGAAAGTAGGAGGGAAAGTAAAATAGAAAGTAGGATGGAAAGTAGGACGGAAAGTAGGATGGAAAGTAAAATAGAAAGTAGGATGGAAAGTAGGACGGAAAGTAAAATGGAAAGTAGGACGGAAAGTAAAATGGAAAGTAGGACGGAAAGTAGGATGGAAAGTAGGACGGAAAGTAAAATGGAAAGTAGGATGGAAAGTAGGACGGAAAGTAGGATGGAAAGTAAAATAGAAAGTAGGATGGAAAGTAGGACGGAAAGTAAAATAGAAAGTAGGATGGAAAGTAAAATAGAAAGTAGGATGGAAAGTAGGACGGAAAGTAAAATAGAAAGTAGGATGGAAAGTAGGACGGAAAGTAGGATGGAAGGTAAAATAGAAAGTAGGATGGAAAGTAGGATGGAAAGTAGGATGGAAAGTAGGACGGAAAGTAGGATGTTTCCATTCCAGTCTCTTCAGCTTCTGTGTTTCAGTCATAGTAATGCAGTCATCAGTCAGAAGATTCTGTTCTAACCCCTGTAGGACTAGGTCCTTAGATGTTAATATCTACTGTGCTAACATATGGAGTTGTTTTAAAATGGTCAAAGCATGGATCCTATGTTTAAGATCTTTGTATGAAACGGTAACAGTATTTTGCTATGAAACATAACACTTGGTGTCAGTCCATATAGTATGCTTTTACGTATATACATGCGTTGAAAAAACATTCTTCACACATAGCAAAAACAATTTAAAAGACAATGTTTAGTATTTTCTTTCCTATGTTTAATATGTCATTTTTATCATGGTTTACATTTAAACAACTCTCCTGATGCTTGTTCACGTTCGGTATAGTGCTAGACTACCGACAACTCTGCTTCTGGGATTTTTAGCACTCATTGAATGGTTTGTACCAGAGTATTGTTTAAAGACTTGTTCAAACTCTCTTTGAAGAAGATTCTTCGATTCTCAGTATTTGATAGCGGCAACATGTTGGTTTATGGTTTTTACCAATGAGTGGATGTGTGTGAAACTCTAAAGAGAGCCTTTGACGCCAACCTTATGTGATGTAAAGTTTTCTTCTGAAGGCCAGTGCACATGTGTATGTATACTGTAGGTGGATGTGTGTTATCAAGCTCGGAGTCATCACATACTAGTGGTTCTGATGGCACTCACCTGTAATGGTCCCAGCAGTCTGAGGTTGGGGTCCTTTGGTGTTTGCTTTCTGCCTGGGCGGAGGAAGAGATACACCCATACAGTAAACACACACTCACACACACAGATGCCAGAGTGTGCTTGTGTGTGTCAGTTTTCTGCTGTTGACACTTTTAACCAGGCAAATGATGCTGGACTTGAGAGAACCGGGACCTTATACAGAGTGTGACACTAGGACTGGCTGAGTCTTCTTTGTCCCAAGTCCACTACATTTGGCCAGTCCAATAACCTACTTCCAGACTCTGTCCTCATTTAGTAACCAGTTCAGCCTGCTCCCATCCCACCCCTCTCATCTCCCCCACCAGGTTCCCTCTCCATTGTGAAGCCCATCGACAGGGAGGAGCAAGACCTTTTCAACCTGACCATCATAGCACAGGACCATGGAGTTCCACGGCTCTCATCCAGCCAACTGCTGTCTGTCCAAGTCATCGATGTGAACGATGAGATTCCCTGGTTCCATGAGAACCAGTACCAAGCACAGATAACAGAGAACCGACCTGCAGGAACCACTGTTCTGGTGGTGTCGGCTTCTGATCTTGACCAAGGTGTGTTTTTGGTTTTGCAATAATGTTTTCTTAAACGGAACACGATGACTTGGCAAAGCAGAGTCCCAAAGCAGAGTGCACTACTTTGACCAACCAATCAATATAATTTGTTTTATAAAGGCCTTTTTAAAGCAGCAATTGAATCTTGATTTAAAAACCTTGAGATAAAACGAGTACATTACCTTTTAAGGCCAAATTGTTCATCAAGATAACATCTTTAGATGATCAGCAGGATCAGTTGACTTTTCAATAATAATCATAATGGTTCTAGAGGTTGTACAATATCTTAGTGGATTTGGCCAAACATAGCCCTAAACTACCAAGGGTACATCAACGGACCACTGACAAGTCTGTCAATGCAGGTCATACTTAAAACACTATACATGAAGGTTGAGTGCAGATCCTCCATCTGTTAAACACATGTTCAAATCACCATCACCATCATTAACAGTTGGTTTTAATTGAAGACTGAACCGTGGGGTGTGTGTGTGTGTGTGTGTGTGTTTGTGTGAGTGTGTGTTCACATTCTCCTGGTGTTAGTCAGGAGCACATAAACCAGAAGGATTATAAAGTTTCTCTCCAGGGTGATTAGTGGAGTAAACAGGTGATGGTGCCAGGGTCTTTTAGCACGCTATAACACACACACACTCACACACTCACACGCTATAACACACACACACACACACACACTCACACGCTATCAGGCCCCGCCCTGCACCCGGCATCACTACCCACCTCTTCCACAGCAAATCCAACTACAAAAGAAAGAAAATCACAGACGACGCTGTTCGTGAGAACAATACACGCCGTACTTTCACAAATATTGAACTCTCAGCTTTGTTTTCGGCTTGTAATGGCAGAGAGGGTACATAGCGTTATAACAGTCAACGTGATTGAATAGTATAGGCTTCTGCAGGCTCCGCACTCTTTGGAGAGTCGTGTCCGTTTTCCTGTCCAATCCCTCTGTCTACTACTTCCCCAAGGCCTGTTCCCTTTGATGTTGGCATATCTGGAGAGTGGAAGAAACATCCCAGGCCTTCAGATCTTCTGATCATCGAAGGGTTAGAGCTGAGGGGTCGGAGCCTGCTGGAAGCAGCTTTGTGTTAGGTTTTGACTTCTCTTCTTCCTGTCTCGCTCGGTCTCTCCAGGGACCAACGGTCAGGTGACGTACGGAGGCCTTGCTGAGGAGGGCTTCAGCATCCACCCAGTCACAGGGGTCATAGCCACCACCAAAACCCTGGACAGAGAAGCACAGGGGCAATACTCGCTGACAGGTAGCTAACTGACCGTAACCACTCTAACACTAAACACTTCTCCCTAAACCCCAAATCCTGACCACCAAGTCTGTGAGAAGGCCAGCTGACTCTAACCGGTTCCTAACCCACCCAGCCCTGCTACGCTAATCGAGCGTTTTATTCTCTCTCACGTAATGCAAATAAGCCCTCAGAGCATCTAACCGGTAACCCAAAAATTGCCAGACCTTTAGCGATATAGTTACCCCTAACTGCTCCTGTAAGTCAATAAATGATTCAAATGTGAATATAATATTCCAGCTGTTCTACCTTACAATGTAGATAAAAAAAAAACAAGCCTACATTGCGAGCAAACCATGCTTTTATAGTTGTGTTTTATGAGATATGCTAGTTGTACAGGGGCCGTGTGGGTATTCATTTTCTGTCTTGAATCTCTCTTAGATATTTTCTTCAGGAAATTAACCGTGTTTAATTTCAAACCTTGCCCAGTGTATGCCAGGGACGGTGGCACGCCCCCTAACTTTGCCCGAGTGTCAGTGAGGATCCTGGTGTTGGATGAGAACGACAACGCCCCCGTGTTCAGCAGACTGTACCACAGCCTGGAGGTCCCTGAGAACATGCAGCCTGTCGAGCTGTTCACCCTTAGAGCCACTGACCTGGATGCACGGGACAGCGGAGATGTTACCTACAAGATCACAGGTAAGCTCCGATTTCTTGATGGTCACAGGTGTCAAATTTAGATTTAGCGGACCGAGTGAACGATCTAATGATCTCAACGTTGGGAAATGTAACTTCACTCTCTGTATCGTCCATCTCGACCTCCTCTAGCTGGTGACCCGTCGGGTGACTTCCGTGTGGACAGGAGGTCCGGTGTTCTTTCCACCTCCAGGCCACTGGACAGGGAACGCAGGGACAGGTACAGCCTGACAGTGACAGCCCTCGACGGGGGCTCACCGGCTCTAAGCAGCACGGCCACAGTGGAGGTGACTCTCCTGGACGTCAACGACCACAGCCCCCGGTTCACCAGCTCCAGCTACACCACTGACCTCAGCGAGGACCTTCCCATTGGCTCCCTGGTGCTGCAGGTCACAGCTACCGACCTGGACCAAGGCTCTAACAGCCAGGTACATAGGCTGAATGTATAGTCTTTACTTTTGACCACAAGTGCAGTCCTCTAACCTTTTCTAACCTGAAAACAAGATAAATCAAGTGGCCAGAACGGAAAAACAAAAGCAAAACGTTGACTATAATCGTCTGCGATATTCTGTAATCCCAGGTGCTATACTTCCTGACACGCGGCTCTCAGGGCACGTTCATGGTTGACCAGCACAGCGGACGTGTGATCACAGCCGCTCCACTCGACCGCGAGCGAACGTCCTCCTACACGTTTGATGTCTGCGCCACAGACTCCTCACCCGCTAACCCTCGCAACTCCACCGCCACGGTCTCAGTGCATGTCCAGGACATGAATGACAACGCTCCGTTCTTCATCCAGGACCCCCTGATCATCAACATCTCCGCCTCCAGGTAGGGGGCCTACAGGCTAGAGACGCAGGCCAGGAAGTACATGGAAGGTTTCAGGTTGGAAACCCGTTCGTTGTTTGCCCCGCCTACCCCCCCCACACCCCCACCCGCACGGCTCCGCGGTAGCTGTTTGACTACGCTCTGATCCACCTCATGTTCTCACACGCCGTTCTGGTTGGGTGGGGTTCGGTTGAACATCCATTTACTTCCTCTTGTTCCTCTCGTGTAGCGTCTCCTCCCACCGCGTCCTGGCTACAATGCGGGCGGAGGACCGGGACTTTGGGGCCAACGGCTCGGTTTTCTACCGCTTCGCTACCCGTGCGCAGGGCTTCACAATCAACTCTCTCACTGGCGAGATACAGGTATTGTAGACCACGTTTGTTTACTCTGAAAATGGTTACAGTAGCCTCATAATGTGTGTAACACAACCCAGCAGCCTCATAATGTGTGTAACACAACCCAGTAGCCTCATTACATGTGTAACACAACCCAGCAGCCTCATAATGTGTGTAACACAACCCAGTAGCCTCATTACATGTGTAACACAACCCAGCAGCCTCATAATGTGTGTAACACAACCCAGTAGCCTCATTACATGTGTAACACAACCCAGCAGCCTCATAATGTGTGTAACACAACCCATTAGGCTCCTAACGTGTGTTACACAACCCAGTAGCCTCATAACATGTGTAACACAACCCATTAGGCTCCTAACATGTGCAACACAACCCAGTAGCCTCATAGCATGTGTAACACAACCCATTAGGCTCCTAACGTGTGTAACACAACCCATTAGGCTCCTAACGTGTGTAACACAACCCATTAGGCTCCTAATGTGTGTAACACAACCCATTAGGTTCCTAATGTGTGTACCACAATCCAGTAGCCTTATAACATGTGTAACCCAACCCAGTAGCCTCATAACGTGTGTAACCCAACCCAGTAGCCTCATAACGTGTGTAACACAACCCAGTAGCCTCATAACGTGTGTAACCCAACCCAGTAGCCTCATAACCTGTGTAACCCAACCCAGTAGCCTCATAACCTGTGTAACCCAACCAGGTGAATATTTTTCTCCCCAATATTTAGGCAAGACTGTGGATCATGTGTGCTGTAGGTATGTTAGCTAGTTTAGTTAGCTAGGTAATTTCGCTAAGCTAGAACTACAAAGGGATGTGGCTTTTTATGACATAACCATCAATCCTGTATTAATTCAGGCTACAGAAAAGCTGCAGGGTCTGACCCAGGGCCAGAGGACTGTGATTGTAGAGGCCATTGACCAGGGTAGCCCAGCCCAGTCCTCTCTAGGGGTGGTGGTCATCTACATCAAAGAACAAAACTACAGGGGGATCCGCTTCTCACGCCACGCACGAGATGTTAGTCTGCAAGAGAACGCTGCTAAAGGTAGGAATCGGTTGTTCTTCTTCCACTGGGATACTTTGTGTTTGCTTTGCTGTGTTTGAGGCATTTATATTTGAGACTGAGATGCGCGGTTACAAGTGTGATAGTGAGGTGTGTTAGAAACATTGTCATAGTGAGGTGTGTTTAGAACAGTGGGATAGTGATGTGTGTTTGGAACAGTGTGATTGTAAGGTGTGTTTGAAACAGTGTGATAGTGAGGTGTGTTTAGAACAGTGTCATAGTGAGGTGTGTTTAGAACAGTGTGATAGTGAGGTGTGTTTAGAACAGTGTGATAGTGAGGTGTGTTGTATCTGTCTAGGTACAGCTGTGTTACAAACTCAGGCCCAGTATCCTGATGGATCCCGTAATGGGATCAGTTACAGCATCTTCAGCGGCAACATCCTGAACTCCTTTGGAATCAGCTCTTCCACCGGTAAGCCACTGGGGTGGGGAACGACAACCAACTCCTAAAGTAATCAATCCATCTTTCGAGTTAGGAAGCACAACCGATCGCAATGAAAGTGACAACATATGCGCTAGTGATGAAACAGGAAAACATACATACGTTTTTTGACATGTATGATTGCAGCTGGAACTGGCTCACTCGTCGTCATTGATGATGTGACTGCTAGTGTACAAAAACATATTTTGTTTACGCAGATACAACAATCCAAATGCCTCTAAACTCATTAAACAGTGCATCCTATAGCAGGACAATGACCCCAAATACACTGCCCTAGCAAAAGCCAGGAGCTTTTAAGGTAAAAAAGAATGATGTTCTTTACTGGCCACCAGCTCAGAATAAAGTGACAAAAAGACTGAATATGGCTAAAATACAGACCTGGCATCATCACCAGGTATCTGTAGTTATTGTTCCAACCAGGTAAAATATGTTCGTGTTGTTGTTTTACCCAGGCGAGATCTGGGTGCAAAGCTCTCTGGGGCTGGATTATGAGGAGACCCCGAGACTCCGCCTAGTGGTAAAGGCTGAGACTGCATCCTCCAGCTCCTTCATGGCTGTTAACCTGATCCTGCAAGATGTCAATGATAACCTGCCACGCTTCCAACTGCAAAACTATGTAGCCTACATACGTGAGGCACAGGGGTATCATTCCCCTATCATACAGGTAATGATGAGCCATTGCATCAGATACACTCTTGTAGCCACACAATCGTAGACACACACTCGTACACACACGCAGAAACACATGCTTGAAGAAACACAAACGCACACAGACATAAGGCTGCTGTATGATTGGCTCTAGGTGATCATGTTGTTCAGTTTCCGACAGTGGTGATGTGGACAGTGATGTGGTGATCTGAGGGGTGATCTGTTCCTGAGCCGACAGTCTTTCCATCGACCCCGTTAAGTGTATAGACTCAGCTGTGTGCTATGAAGACATTTCTAACCTTCTAATAAACTCACTGTTCCAAGTCCAAAATCAATCACCAGGTTTTGTTACCGTTTCACCCACAGCTGTTGTGAATTTGTTCTTTGTTCTGATTTATTTCCAGTCTGACCTCTGAACTCTGGTCAGATTACTTTCGCTAGGCTGTTGCAGATTATAATTGTTCTTATTATTTTTCATTGAGTTTAAACAGATAACTAAACCACACATAAAACAATGAACAACTTCTAATGACAGTCAGAGTAGGTAATAATAATAATAATGTATTGCATTTGTAAAGCACTATTCATTATAGAGAATTTATCTCAAAATGCATGAAAAAGAAAAGAAATAAGTAAATAATATTAAATCAATCAAATATATATACAGTATACACACATTCAACTATAACAATATTACAGTAAACGAAAAAGATACAGTATAGTTTGATTAAAGGGAAGTTGGACAATGTTGACATGGCAGATGTGTCAGGTTTGGTTTTAATGTACACCAGTGTGCCATCTGCGTCGCACTGGAATTGACCACTGCAGTGTCTGAAGATCTGGAAGTGGGAGCCTGTATACCAGGGGGCTGTCCCAGGGACGGCAGTGTGCTCTCTTAGGTGCTGGAGTAGAATGGTGTCAACACTGTTTTTAAAGCAGCAATGAGGTCTAGAAGAATCCTAGGGGGATCCTGTATCTGCAGCCATGAACAGATAATTAACAACCTTCACTAATGCTGACTCTGTACTATGTTTTGGCATGAAGCCGGACTGGAAAACCTCATAACGCTGGTTTGCACCGAGGTGTGAGTGAAGTTGAGATGCCACCATCTTCTCTAGGACTTGGTTTGAAAGGATGCCTGGGTCAGGAGATGGTTTCTTGAGCAAGGGCTAGATGGCTGCCATCTTGAAAAGTGACAGTACCTGCCAAGTGTGCATGGACCCGTTGAACAAACAAGTAATAAAATCAATGAGATGGTGAGCATTGTTTAAATAGTGATGTTGGAATAGGGTCAACAGGGCCGCAGAAAGATTTCATTTTGTATTTGCTTTCCACAGCAATAGCAGGTGTCAAAAGGGCACTTAGAAAGAAAGCAGATATGGTTAGGAAGGAGCCTGAGGGGAACAGGGTTACAGGATAGAATGTTCTCTCTAAAGTTGTTGATTTTATTCTTGAGGAATTCAGCAAATGTCCGGTGGATGCATTGGGAGGGGGGTCTTTAGGTTGGAGGAGGCGACAGATGATGTCAAATAATGTCCCGGGATAACTTTGCCATTCTCAATCAAAGAGAAGAAACTAGAGTATGTAGCTTTCAAAGCTTTAAAATAGCAATTATGGTGGCTATATATGGCAATATATGGCCATATATGGTTATATGGCTATATGGTTATATGGCTTTATAGGCCACTAGGTGGACCGTTAATCCAGTGTTTCTCCACTGATGCTCTACCTTTTGGCTGTGTGTCTTAATGCTGCACAGCTCCTCTGTGAAACATGGGGAAGATCGATGAAATGATTCCTGACGAGATTTTACAGGGCCACACATGGCCTATAAGTGGTTATTCGATGTGCAATATGGTTGTACAGGTCACAGAAATTATTATCTCAGAGAACTCCGTTATAAATGAGACAGCATTTGATTTAGGAGGGCGGTAGATAAGTATAACTGACAGGCTTTAATTTAAAAGCCACGCACTCAAATGATAAGCCAGATGGCGTTTATTTTCAGGCCAAAACAATCTTTGTGGAGAACAGGCAGTCCACCACCCCTGCCATGGACACAAGCCTTGTCCCGGTACTGGGAACGGCCTGTGCCTATGGACATGTTTAGTGGACACGTTTCATTTATTACGTAGGAATCGCCATTTCTGTGCCACATTTCTGTCAAGCGAAAAAATCCTAGGTCAATGTCCTTGATAAACTCTTGTAATGATAGAGTTTTGTTTGTTAGAGACTGCACGTTAAACAGAGCCAGTCTTACAGGGGACTGATTTAGAGATGGAATATGGACCTGTTTAACTTGCTCAAGACAGTCATATTTTATATTGCGTAAATCTGGTAGAGTTGAAAAGGAGGTACTCTGTGGACAGTGTTTCTTGAATTATTTTCCTACCACCTCGTCATCCTAAATGTTTGGTCTTTTTTGGAAATATTCAAAATTGCAGAAGTACTTTTATAAGATCCTTAATAACATGTTGTTTAATCCTCTTAAAACTATGAATAATTTCTGTTTAGTAGTTCTGAATGTCCTTCATTTAAGTCCTTTATAGATCATGAGATAAAAGGTGAAACTTCAGTCAGGTTGTCAGTACAAATACTGAAAAGAAAAACATTTTAGCTACGTCTGATCAGATTATCAACTCATAAATAAAATGCTATTCAAGAAAAGTGCATAAAAAAATACTTAAATTATTAAATAAATATTAAAATAGCAGAGCAAACAGCTTAGGCTGCCGGAAATGTTGCATCATGACAATCAGAGACAGATTTAAAACGTAAGGAAGCTTTGCTTTAAGAATGAAACTGTGTTATCACGATGCTTCTTTGATTTCATTTTCTGACCGTCGTCCGCCATGTCGCTTCCTATCCTTACAATTCAGGTTGTGGCAGATGACCTGGACCAGGGCCAGAACGGTCAGGTGACCTACAGCCTGAGGTCGTCATCCCTAAGCGGCCATTTCAAGATTGACCCGCTGACAGGAAGCATCACTACAGCTGCAATTATGGACCGAGAGATCTGGACACAAACCAAGTAAGATCCAGGGCTTGTAAGACCTGTGTATGTAACCAGGCGAATGCAACCAATCAGGACATTATTTTGGTCCCCGTTTTAAAAAGGGTTTTTAGCTTTAGTTCTAAGGTTAGTTTTAGGGAAAATGAAATATTCTTCAGAGGAACTGTTTTTTGTCGCTATTTCTATATTTAGACGCGTGTGTGTGCACCAATGTGTGTTTGTGTATGTTCACATTTTCCAAGTTTTATGTCCACCAACATGGGGCGGCCAACTTTTGTTTTCAGTCTACACACACAGCCTTTTTCTGTTCAATCTCACACTGTATATGAATCTCTTTCATGCTCTCTGCCACAACAGGTTGTAATGCAAAACAGCAGGAGATGAAAGGTTGAAACATAAAAGATAAGAAAACCTGGCAAATTCAAACTGACAGTATTTTTCCCCTTTGTTTCCATGGCACCAGGCTGGTTGTTACCGCGACAGACCGGGGCTCCCCGCGACTGGCCGGGTCTGCAACCCTGACGGTGATCATTGTCGACCTCAACGATAACAGTCCCGCAATACCCATGCCCAGTGAGATCACAGTATCAGAGAGTAAGTCAACGATCCACCGGTCTGAACTGAAGAATCTATTAAACACATTGTTACCTCTTAATTGAGCTTCCGGGTGTAGTAGAACCCATGGAACCCATGAAAGTTGGAAAACCCCCTATTCACTACGCAGTACAGTCCTTTAAGCAGGGGATGTACTGTATATGCATTATCAACAGACTCAGACATTTGTTACACAAATCTTTAGTCCGGAGATGTTATCACTGATCCTCACTCTTCTCTCTGGCAGTAACAGCAGCTCTTAGTGATAAAACAGCACACTTTATTAGCCGTTGTGAAGCCAAGTTCCTCTCTGCTCATATCCTGCTCTACATTTGATGTCTACAGTTTCCTGTATAAAATATCAAATTCCCAAAAAGTTAAATAAAGATGTCTGAACAATAGATTTATGTGAAGCAACACAAAGTAAAGGAGAGATTGTGAGATGGGAAATGATTATATGACTGCAGTGTTGTCCCAACATTATCTAACACAACCCCCCCCCCCCCACTTCAGACACTCTCATTGGTTCGGTGATCACCCAGGTGACAGGAAATGATGTGGATTCAGGTCCAGCCCTCTCTTATACCCTCCACCTGGACCCGTCGTCCCAGGGCCTGTTTGGGATCCATCGCTACGGGGGTGGGGTCTCTTTAACAGGACCTCTGGATTACGAGGAGAGGACGTGGTACACTCTGACCGTCAGAGCTACAGACACGCAACACCAGACCGAAGCCAACCTCACCATACTGGTGGAGGACGTCAATGACAACGCACCTACGTTTACACAGGACCTTTACCAGGTAGCCCATCTCTTCAGCAGCCAGGTGTCTCTGTTTCTATTGCCACAGTGCCTTGACAGACGATGCACATTTTAGTACACTGTCCTGTGTACGTGCAGACCAATAATGATTCCGATTTGATTAACCCAGACTTCTTGGTACCATTAGCTTGCCTCCCCAGCCCTGAATTCATCCCTGCATACAGCCGGTCCTGTGTGGTTGTGTTTCCCAGGTGACCCTGGCAGAGCATTCCCCAACCGGCAGTGTGGTGGTCACAGTGACAGCCACGGACCGCGACTCTGGAGAGAACGGCCACGTCACCTACAGAGTTACGTCATCCACCCGGGACATGTTCTACATCGACCCCAGCAATGGTACTCTGTTCCTCACCCAGACGGCAGAGTTTGACTCCGAGAACCCTTCTATCCTGGTGACCATAGAGGCCAGAGACAAGGGAACACCGGCCCAATCAACACTTGCTACTGTTCAGGTCCTGGTGACTGACGTGAATGACAACACGCCGGTCTTCCACCAATCGGAGTACAGAGCTACAGTGTCGGAGGACCGCCTTCCGGGGGCCACGGTCTTGACCCTGGAGGCGGCCGACGGTGACGCGTCGCGGGACAACTGTGGCTTCGACTTCGCCATTGCTAGCGGCAACACAGGCAACGCCTTCCAGATGGAGAGCAGCGTGCGGTTCCTGGAGGGGCAGGGCTTCCAGACAGTGGGTAGCCTGGTATTGGCTGGCGAGGGTCTGGACTTTGAGACAGTATCCAGTTACAACCTCACAGTTGTCGTGTCGGACCGCGGAGTTCCACAAAGGAGCTCGTCCGTCTGCGTGCTGATCAGAGTAACCGACGCTAACGACAACCCCCCAGCGTTCAGCAGGGTAGAATACAGGTATGTCGTCATTCCGTTGGATTTATTTGTTCGCTGAGGATCTAAGTGACATGTTTACCTGTGACCGTTAAAACCCTGTTTAACCTTGAACCCCACAGTGTGGTGCTGAGTGAAGGAGCGGCCGCAGAGACCGAGGTCATCAGCCTGTCCGCAACGGACCCAGACTCCTCAGCTGCAGGAGAAGTGCAGTACCTGATTACATCTGGGGATGAGACTGGCCTGTTTAAGGTCGACCAGTGGACCGGAACTCTCAGACTGCAGAGACCACTAGACAACAACAGACAGGTACCACAGCACGGTCAAAACTAGTATTCCCAAAAAGCCTTTGTGAAGGGAAGCAGGTTCACTTTAGCTTGGCCACTGTGAAGGGAAGCGGGTTCACTTTAGCTTGGCCACTGTGAAGGGAAGTGGGTTCACTTTAGTTTGGTTACTGTGAAGGGAAGCGCGTTCACTTTAGCTTGGCCACTGTGAAGGGAAGTGGGTTCACTTTAGCTTTGCCAGCCGCGGAACTGACTCTTAAGCACAGAGTGAGTGGGCGATCTCGTTGCGTGTTCAGTTTTTAAAAAATATATTTAGATATATAAAACGGGTTGCCAGTGAAATAGAGTTAGGAACTTAATGTAAACTCACTCTACAAACACACATCGATCTAAGCACAGCGTCTCGAATCTGCACTGTAGTCAAAACCATGGACAGCAAAAAAACATCAACCATTTATCACTGGAAGCACATAAGGCACTCCTTAAGTACACAAATATGCCTAGATTCACAGACTAGACACGGCGGTCTACCATGAAAAAGGAGGCATAGCGTAAGCAACAGTTTAAACACAATACAAAACATAGTCCACGACTGCCCTGCGTGCAGATAGATAAGTGATGATCAAGAGGACATGTAATAACACTGACTTATTTTCTATTTATGAACATACAACATATGTTTCACTCACCAGCTTGTCTCTGCTCGGCTGATTTAGCGATATTGTAATGGCATGTTATCAATTTATTAATTCCGTTCACTCGAAGAAAAATCCCCAAAAGGCAATCACAAACGATCTATTCACAGATCAAGGTCCCATTTTAAAACGTAATTTTCCTTTGCTTCTCTTTCGCAAACCTGCCAACCACTTTGGCTTTGTTAATGTCACGCTCGATAAAAAGCAAAATTAATTGGGATATTTAGGCCTCATCTATGCATACACGTCAATAGAACATTTGAATTGAACATTTTCAAGCGCCCAATAGCAATGCTGTTGGAGACGGTTTTGGATGTACTACGTAGAATCGTAAGTCTAAAAAAAAAATGTAAGTGGAACACAGGATATAATTACACTTCCTTCGTACTTCCTACGTTTTAATGCGCCTGATTTGTATTTTCTGTCCGTTGTTTTACGAATAGAAGTTAACTATATTTAGTTACTAAAGTTCTAGTTCTAGTCTGAACCAGACGTACAGCTAGCCAACTGATTGGCTAGGTTACACGTCAATCAAATATTAAAGCACACGGTCATTATTTTAATAAAAAAACTAAATAATATTGGCTAAATAATCTGTTTTTATTAATCATATTCAATAATTATGTTCATGGTGTTTTGGTACATTATGATGTAAGATACCAAAAGTATTTTCATCAAATTACTAAATAAATGAATATTGAATCCCCGGGTCCTCCCCCACTTGCAGTGCAGGGGCACGTCCCATAAAGATGTACTTGGTACAGAAAATAAGCCACAACAGCTCAGATCAATGCCAAGATTTAGTGGAATCAAACAGCATAACTTGATATAATGATATTGTATACATTGTGTTAGATAATTATTTCTTCTTTAGTATAACTGTTCTTTAATATAACTTTAGTATAACTGCAAAAACATGTTTTATCCGGTGGAACACGGATCCCCTGGCGAGGGCAATAGATGCAGTGGGCACTGCTGTCGTTGCCCCATCGCCCCCATGTTATTTCAGCTTCTGGTTAATTGTTGTTTTGGTTAATGGTTTGGTTAATGGTTTACCTGTCTGCTTTGCTAGTCTGCATTTTGTTTTAGTCTGCTGTCAACTAGACAATCAGAAATGATAAAACTGTTCATCTTTGTATCTATTTCTCAAAAAAACTCCATCTCTCCATCTCTCTTACACCCCAATCTCACTAGGGGTCCCTTGTGATTGTGGTGCAGGCATCAGATGGTCAGGGTCACTTTTCACTGGCTCCAGTCTCTGTGGAGGTGAAGGACACAAACAAATACAGACCTTACTTCCCGTTGCCTGTCCTCACTGCTAGCATCAGAGAGAACCAGCCTCACAACTCCCTGGTTACCGTGCTGCATGCCATAGATCACGACTCGGGGGCCTTTAAACAACTCAGGTACTACATGCTGGACAAGACTGGGCAAGGGAAAGACTCCTTCCTGGTTAACCAGACATCAGGCGAGATCCGGACTCGCTCTGCCTTCAACTTTGAGAAAATAAACAGGTTTAACTTTGTTGCCCTGGCCATGGACGCTGGGAACTTCTCGGCCACAGTGACCGTCCAGGTGTACGTGACAGGGGAGGATGAATATGACCCAGTATTCACAGACTCCCAGTTCTCCTTCCTGATTCCTGAGGGGGCAAAGAAGGGTCAGAGAATTGGGCAGGTGACGGCCAGAGACGAGGACGAGGGAGTGGATGGGATTGTGCTGTACTCCCTGGCTGAGGCCTCACCCTACTTCCAAGTCAACGCCTCCACCGGCGTGGTCTCCCTAAAGATGGACAGTCATGTTAGACACCTGAGCAGATCCAGGAGGGAGGTCCGTGTGATGACCCTCGATCTGACGGCCCACAGCCCTCTGGAGACGTCCCGCATGGCCACTGCACGCCTCACAGTTGATGTGACACACACCTCCTTCGGCTTGATATCAGACAGAAACCTGCTGCTGGTCAGCGTAATTGCTGTGTCCCTTGGCGCCATCCTCATCCTCATCTTCATGGCCCTAGCTCTGTTCTGCGTGAGGCAGCGGAGGAAGAGGAATGAGCAGCAGAATCGCTGCAGACCTCATCCTTCTCCCGTCCACGGGACCATGCTGCACAAACTAGAGGAGCCTAAAGTCACCGGATCCCACCGGAACGACCGCATCTACCACCAGACATTGCCAGGTTACACTGCCGACCAGACCGGGAGCAGTGGGGGCGGGCCTTACCCCCGGGGAGGCTCCCTAGACCCCTCCCACTCCAGCGGGCGGGGCTCCGCCGATGCCGAGGCTGCGGAGGATGATGAGATCCGGATGATCAACGAGTATCCCCGCGTGTCCTCCATCTCCTCATCCATGCAGGAGCACATTTCAGCTCGTGGGCCAGACTCCGGGATACAGCAGGACGCTGACCAGCTGTCGGACGTCTCCTGTGAGCCCAACATGGATGCCAACCACTGGTTCAAGGCGAAGAAGCTGGCAAGTCTCAGCGGGACACTGCTGGCTGGCCAAGTGCCAGTCTACAGGGAGGAAGGCGGAGGGTATCTGGGGGTAGGTAGGGGGCTGAACGTCTCCCACCCTAAAGACTATGCCTTCCCAGAAGATGGTAAACCTGCTGTGGATGGCTCCCTCACGGCCATAGTGGCCAGTGACGAGGAGCTAAGAGGGAGTTATAACTGGGACTATCTGCTGAACTGGTGCCCTCAGTTCCAACCGTTAGCCAACGTCTTCACGGAGATAGCCAGGTTAAAGGACGAGACGGCACCTCTAAACCCTCGCAGACCGTTCCAGCAGAAAGCCAAGGCGGACCCCAAACCTCCTCGCATAGACCCGCCGCCCCTCATCACCTCCGTAGCCCACCCTGGGGCTAAGACAGTCCCGGTGAAGCCTGCTCCTGTTAAGCCCTCCATGGGAAGGTCCTCTTTCCCCCACATGTCCTCCCTAAGGCGATCTCCCATCAATCACGAGGGGTCCCTCTCCTCAGTAGCCATGTCCCCCAGCTTCTCCCCCTCCCTGTCACCCCTAGCTGCCCGCTCTCCCGCCATCACCCCCTTCGGGGTCACGCAGGGCCCCTCAGCATCGATGATTAGCACCACTGAACACAGTTTGGAGCACAGCGAAGAGGTGGAGATGAGGATATAGACTATTGAAGCAAAGGATGTGACCTCAATAAACTCTAGACCTAGAACTCTGATTCCGAAGCGGGAATCTACAGACTCAGAACTGAGAAAAGAACCGCTCCAGACAAACGTTACTGGAGGTACTGAGTGAACTAATAAGTATTGACCCTCCAAAGTTTTGTCTCAGTTGACTGAGACTAATGCTGTACCGTTCTACATTACCTAGCACCCAATCGCCCTGAGTCTTTGTCAGATGTTGATGCGGCAGAAGTGGTTGGTAGCTACAAAATCAACTAACTGGACTCAAGGAATTAGAATTAAAGAATGAGGCCAGAATTTATGTACTTTTTATACCATGAAGACAAACCAGTCAAGTGTCAAGACCTAATATCGAACTAAACTACCCAGGATTTGCACATTCTAACGGGGAGCCATAATGTCAATATTTTGTACAAGATACCTTTTTCTGTCTATATTTTTATACTGACTGGTTTCTGACTAAAAATGGCATCAGTTATGTGCCAGAAGGTTGTTATAGCCTTTCCATATGTGTATATTTGTATCTATTTGACAGTATGTTTGATCTGTCCGATGATTCTGTTATTTACTTAACCCTTAATGTGTTCTTGGAACAAAACAAAGCTCTTTATTTCTGTATTTGTGATTGATTGGCGGTTTACGTCATTTCTTGTAAATATTTATAATAGAGCTTGCCTTGCTGGAAGAACAAGACAACATTTTTAATACAGTGTACAATAAAAAAACATTTACTCCTCTTGGACTAATTCAATGTGCTAAGGTTGTCTCAAATGTCACCCTGTTTCCTTTTTAATGCTCTACTTTCAACCAGAGCCATGCATGACCTTGTGGCCAAGGTAGTTGACTAAAGTGGGAATAGAGTGCCATTTGATACATCACCTCGGGGTCAAGGTAGTTGCTTTAAGTGGGAAAAGGGTGCCATTTGATGAATGACCTTGAGGTCAATGTAGTTGACCAAAGTGGGAATAGGGTGCCATTTGATGCATTACCTTGTGGTCAAGGTAGTTGACTAAAGTGGAAAAAGGGTGCCATTTGGTGCATAACCTTGTGGTCAAGGTAGTTGACTAAAGTGGGAATAGGGTGCCATTTGATGCATGACCTCATGGTCAAGGTAGTTTACTAAAGTGGAAAAAGGATGCCATTTGGTGCCTAACCGCATGGTCAAGGTAGTTGACTAAAGTGGGAATAGGGTGCCATTTGATGCTTGACCTCGTGGTCAATGTAGTTGACTAAAGTGGAAATAGGGTGCCATTTGATGCATGACCATGTGGTCAAGGTAGTTTACTAAAGTGGAAAAAGGATGCCATTTGGTGCCTAACCGGGTGGTCAAGGTAGTTGACTAAAGTGGAAATAGGGTGCCATTTGATTCACGGCCGTAGTGGTTAAGTCTGACATATTGTCATGTCATCTTGGTCCTAGACAACTGTCTCTGTATTTCTTTCCTCTCTACCATCTAACATGTGTGAACTTGATCATTTCTATTGTCTTTCCCTTCCTTTCTGTTGTCCATGCTAGATCTCTAGTCACAATGAGCCTGACAGGTCTAGTGGTAATCACTGTAACCACAGACAAGGGCATAACCACTCATACAGACACATACAGACAGGAGAGATTATGGAGAGCAGCTTTTATACAACTAACAAGCTAGCAATAAATAATATGTAATTACAGGAGAGGTCAAGTTGGACTATGATGTTGGAAACCCATTTCATGTCATCCGTCAGAAAGTTGCAGCTGCTAGATGCAAATCCAAATGTACATAAACAAATATCCAGCATTCCACGGGATGGAAGACTGCTGATTTGTAAACGAAACAGCTGACACAGGTTTGACTAGAGAGGGTGGAGGTATAACTGCATGTGGGTTGTGTGTGTACTTCTGACAGACTTCACTTCACTAAGCTCATTTCAGTATTGATTCTTTCCAGCATCTTGGACCCAGAAAGCTTGTTGCAACACAATTGGAATAATTTCTTTGCAGGAGATGTTATGTAGCACAAAGCCAGATAAATCTGAAAAACTGCTTTTCAAATCACATGACGAACTGAAACCAGAACACTCATCCAAACCTTTTATGAGCTTTTGTCTCTTCTCCACTGAGCTAGAGTATTGTAGGTTCACTCCTGGAGTTAGGTATACCTGGCTACAAACCACTGTCTGATGAAGAGAGCTCAATGAAAGCTGGGTGCTATTCCTCCACAGTGACGATTGTCTAAGACAGAGGTTCCCAAACGTTTTTCTTTTATTAATTAGTTTTCACTAAATTCTATAATGGTTGAAATATTCTTGAAGATCACAACATGTTAACATCTTGATCTTACTGTTTTTCTATGCAACCCCAATGGTAATCATACTTAGGCCTTTTTACAGCAGGAAGACAGGACATGCGCTTAGGGTGGCAGAGGGCATGAACCATAAAATACTTGCATAGAACATGGCATAAGCCATTGCTGAATGTGTGGAATAGCAAGAAATGGCACATTTCTCTCATGTTTAGAATTGCAGGATTACCATTGGTCACTACGTGCGGTTCTCAGGAAGGCCGTCTCACAGGCATACAGTCGGTTGCTCATATTACTTGACAAGTAAAAGTTTGAAAACGTGTGGAATTGGATGTTTCAGAATGCTGAGCTCCGTTTGGCCGTCTGTGCTATTAACTGATATTCCTCTTCATCTGCTGTGTGTCAAGTCATGAGCGTACACAGTTTGTGTGCAATGAATATCCCATAATTGACTGCTTGGCACTTGAACATATGGCCAATGTTGAGTCTCCAAAGTGCACTATTATTACTGGAGTCAGGTGGGCCCTGGTCATAAGTAGGGCACTTAATGAGGAATAAGGTGCCATTTGGGATGAAATACATGTATACCGGCCTGACCTCTAGCTCTAAGCTTACTGTCATTTGTCTGATAGAAAACAAGCTGTATTTGAGTGGTTTTTGCAGTCTATGCAAAATACCCTTGTGTAAGGTTGTATTTGCAACTGCCAAGTGGAGTGTAATGGCACACAGATCCGAACCATACAGGACGTACGGTCCAGTACACTTTGTGATCTGAATGAACTAAGAACCATCTGCCTTAGTGGAAATCTTGAGACCCCATTTTTCGTTGTTACAATGTAGCTTTTTTCCATTACAGTGATTATACCAATGTTTTTTATTCATTTTACATGTTATGTCAATAAACGTTACCTTCTCTGAAAAGCTACAGTGTTTCCTAAGACAGAAACTGTTTGAGGTGACATCGTATAGTTGTTATAAGCCATGATGAACTGCCCCTGAATCACAAGGCTTCCTACTGTATTTCTAAAATGAAGAAGCTGGGACATTATGTGGTTTGGAACACTTTACATTTTTCATTCATTCATTTAATTTCTACAGTTTCTTTTATTTATTTAACTCCTTTTTTTACCATGCAGGCAGTCAAAGACTAAAGTTGTAGATCAGAATTGACGTTCCCCAACTGTCTACACATTTCTGACCTGATGTGCCAGATTAAAGATGATATATTTCTTTTTCTTGTCAAAGTGCCAGATTAAAGTACTTAAACAAATACAATGTAGTGCACTGTCTCTGTCTTGTTCTACTAATCAAAAATGAAGAGGGCTACATGACCACATGAGAATGAAGACCACTAACTCTGAGCTCTGCTGAACAAGTGCCAGATGGAACAGGAACGATATATATTGTCCTAGTAACCAACCTGCGACCACCTGTGTCCTGACAAGAAAAATATTTTGTCAAATACTTGTCTGTGTCATCAATTGGAATATGTCAAATTTCTTATAAAAATGTTTGCATTTGAAATTGCACAATGTCTTATTTAGAAGAAACGTTGATTTGAGTTTCATGAAAGATGCTTTGTTGCTAAAATATACTATTCCCATGCAAATCCTGGACCTGATTAAAGCTGACCGATGGCTAGATCAGAGCACATGACTCAGGAGCAGGATGTAGCCTGGTTGCAAATATTTATTCAATCACTTCTAACTGGCTGCCATCTCCTCACACTGTGTCCAAACCTCGTAAGACAATCAAATACCATCACTAAGAAGGGTGTGCAGATATTAGGAAAATCATTTAAGATGTTTAGTAGCACCCTTTGTTCTGAAGAGATCAGATGCCCTGGTGATGTAAGTAACGTTTATAAACAGGTCTATAATCACAAAGCCTCAGGGAAACAACAGTATACCAGGCTGTGTATTTGAAACCCTGAGCAGACAAGCTGGTAGTTTGTGTTCAAAGCTTTCAACCACTTCCTGACCTGGTCTGTGATAACAACGGGTCTAAACCTCTTCTTCACTCTGTGCCTGGAGCACCATGTTCCACATGCTGGTTACAGGTTCATTTATTCAACTCCTCATTCTGTCAGCAGGGGATTGTAGGGGATGGGTAATGAGACAAGGGCGAGGAGCAAACCCATCCCTGAGTTACCATGTCTGCATGTCACACCAAGCTGTGAGTGTACTGTAGACACACACATACACACACCTAGAACCCCAACATGGTGCTTAAGATCAGTCATATGGCGGAAATGTGGTCAATACACTGTTTCAATGAGAGACTCCTGGCAATTATCAAATGCAACATCTAGTTTTTATGTTAACAATAAACAACAACATTGTCACAAGAGACAGTGGGTCATTATAGGCGATATTGCTTTTAACTATACTTTACTTTATCCCTTTTGTGAACCTTTTAGCAGCTGCTTTACCTTCATTGCACTACCAGATTGAATCCAGGCTGAACGTCTAATGTGTCTATTGGCTTGTAGGTAAATATATGTTGGTGTAAAAATAACCTCACGTTTTTGCTCGTTAGATTGAAAAAACAGCTGATTAATTACTATAATGTTATATTTATTCTCCCCCAGATTTAGCTTTGCTCTTATATCACATTTATGTCTTCAGATTCAAGAAGACACCTGTTTTCCTCTAGAACTGTTTGAAGCTCTTCATTTCACCGGGAGAAAGGCTTTTGAAATTCTCAAAGTCCTGAAGTAACTGAAGAATAATGTGCCAATATTCCTTTTGATCATTTCCAAGTCTTAGACTCTGAAATTCCTTAATGAATTCCAATAGAAGTCTTAATTATTCTTTTGTCACTTGACAGATAAAAACACCTTGTGCATGGAACAAGCTGTGCTTAATAAGGGGAAGTGGATCATGAACTCCCTTTTGCATAAGATTAACCATTTTGACGATATTAAAACACCAATCAGTCACACAGAATTTCTGTAATTGATAGCCATCACTTTTGGCCAGACTTGTTTATTGTTATCTCTTTTGGATGATGGTGGTTTATTAGTCAAATACAGACACCATAACAAGTGTTTAGGTAACCAACTAGACTTTAATGTATCTATTTATAATTGTGGCTATTCTTATTTTTTATTGTTTGCCAATAAGCTGTTTTTCAGGAGAACTTAGCCTGCGTATAGGCAGAGCTACAGTGCTGGATGCTAGACTTCCATGGACAGAGAGGTGACACACTAGAGTTTCACTTCAGTCCAACCCAGTGCAGTCCCAGGATTTGCATCATCTTCTTTCTTTAAAAAGTAGAAACCATTTTCATTTTCCAAAGAGCTTTCATAGCACGAGGAGAAGTGAGTATGGCAAAGAGTAGCAGAACGGAGAGGCTCTGTTCCCTTGAACACACAATGACTCTTAGGACTGGGGAAGGAGGGTATAATAGTTTTAACATGTCTGCTGTAGAGCAGGCAACGCGGCCATGGGGCCTTTATACTGTCTCCTGTTCAAAGCCAACTAGGCTGAGTCCCAAACAGCACTCTTCCCCCTAAACACGGACATTTGAAATGCTGCTCTGTCATTGATTAATGACAAGGCCGATCTTGGGCTGCTTTCTGAGTTTGGACACATCCCAGGTATTCCTCTGTGACCATACAGTTTGATAATATTTCTTCTACAGTGCTGCCAGTGTTCCCAAGGCACCGCAAAGGCTATGTGCTGCTTTACAGGAACTTAGCTATGCTTGGTGGATAGGGAACAATGGTATTCTCTGGCTGCGGTGGTTGCTTGTCCATTGTACCTGATGCTGTCTGGGACAGGAGGGTCTCAGGGTGCCCCTCATCTACTGGTTGCTGGTTCCTGAACATAATGTAAACACACCGATTCCTTAGATATTGCTTTACATTTGCCTGTAACCCTATTGGCTCTGTTCGAAAGAAAAGCTTTATTAGAAGTAGGGTGCCGTGTTTTGGGCTGCAGTCTAGCTGTCTGCTGGGCCTGTAGGTGGGGATTAAACTATTCCCTGGCAGAGAGGACAGCTACTATCCATCTCCAACCAGGCTGATCTACGGCTACTCTCTCCACCACAGCCAGGATTACCCATAAGCTCCTCATACCTGAAGCTTGCACGCCAACTTCACTCCAGCATGTAAATCCCCCCCCCCCCCCGACCCCTCCCTCAGCGGAACGCCCGGCTCCTGTGATGCTCCTTCCTCGTTTCCCACAATCCTCCTTCTCTCCATCTGTCCGCTGGGACTCTCCTCCCTCCTGTCTTTTATGGCCTCTGCTTTTCCTGCTCCACGGCTCAAGGTTTCGCCAGGCCAGTTGCGTGACTGGAGGGACTGAAAAAAAGAAAAAAACTCCACAACCCACTGGCACGCGATCCCCCAAATCTATTTTTGGATCGGGTTCTTTTTTCTCTCTTCGTTTGAAAACAAAAAAAAAAAAAAAAGGCCACAGGGGGAAGAAGCCAATAGTGGGGTGAAGGGGATCTGTTTCTCATTTGGCCCTCATCTGTCCTGCCCTGCCAGCCTCACAACCACAGCGCCGCGGAGGGAGAGGGTGGGGTGGAAGCTAGAAGAGAGGCAGAGAGAGGGTGGTGGAGAAGAGTTGGGTTTTCCCGGAACAACCGCGGGTCAATATTGTAGGCTACATCTCAGGCCCAGTCACTTAGCAACCAACTCAGCCTGTTTGGGGGCTAGCCAACCAGCTTCTAGTGTTTCAGGCCCACTTCCCCTAGTGCTCCTAGTCATGCATGTGTCTATATGTTGGTGTAGGTGGGGGTGACGCTCCAACTGTTGATTTCCTTTTTTATTCCTCCCTCTCCCTTTTAATGCCTTAACATGACAATGTGTTCCTCTTCATTATTTGTTTCCATCAGGTGATGCTTGGTAGAAACCTTCATTATTGATTATTTATTTCCCATCAGGTGATGCTTGGTAGAGGCCTTCATTATTCACTTCCATCAGGTGATGCTTGGTAGAAACCTTCATTATTGATTATTTGTTTCCCATCAGGTGATGCTTGGTAGAAACCTTCATTGTTGATTATTTATTTCCGTCAGGTGATGCTTGGTAGAAACCTTCATTATTGATTATTTATTTCCCATCAGGTGATGCTTGGTAGAAGCCTTCATTATTGATTATTTATTTCCCATCAGGTGATGTTTGGTAGAAGCCTTCATTATTGATTATTTATTTCCCATCAGGTGATGCTTGGTAGAAACCTTCATTATTGATTATTTATTTCCCATCAGGTGATGCTTGGTAGAA
>JACXGK010001458.1:0-45383 GCA_016801125.1 Novumbra hubbsi | reverse complement strand
TATTGATTATTTATTTCCCATCAGGTGATGCTTGGTAGAAGCCTTCATTATTGATTATTTATTTCCCATCAGGTGATGCTTGGTAGAAACCTTCATTATTGATTATTTATTTCCCATCAGGTGATGCTTGGTAGAAGCCTTCATTATTGATTATTTATTTCCCATCAGGTGATGCTTGGTAGAAACCTTCATTATTGATTATTTATTTCCCATCAGGTGATGCTTGGTAGAAGCCTTCATTATTTATTATTTATTTCCATCCAGTGATGCTTGGTATCTTTATTATTTATTATATATTCACCAGGTGATGTTTGGTAGAGGCCTTCATTATTTATTATTTATTTCCATCCAGTGATGCTTGGTATCTTTATTATTTATTATATATTCATGCTTGGTAGAGGCCTTCATTAATTATTATTATTATTCCCGTCCGGTGATGCTTGGTAGAGACCCTTATTAATTATTATTATTATTCCCGTCCGGAGATGCTTGGTAGCGGCCTTCATTAATTATTATTATTATTCCCGTCCGGTGATGCTTGGTAGAGGCTGTCTCACAGAGCTGACTGAGACTTATCAACATGTCAGCACTGTGAATTAAAACTGTAACTGAATCCATGAAGGGCAGCTGCCTACTAATTATGGACTCAACCCATTCAAGACAACATATTAAACTGATTAATGTTAGACCCACTTTGATGCCAGCAACACATTTCAAAATGCTGGGACAGGTGCAACAAAACACTGGAAAAGTTGTGTAATGCTAAAAGTAAAGGAGGGCTGAACTGTGTAGTTACTGAAAGACCGTGCAGGTCGTTTCAGTAATTGTGCAATCATTTTACGAAAATTTTTTCTTAACATAAAATTGCAAAGAGTTTGGGATCCTATCATCTACATTACATAATATCAACAAAAGATTCAGAGAATCCGGAGAAATCTCTGTATGCAAGGGTCAATTCTGAAAACCAATATTGGAGAGCTGTGATCTTTGGGCCCTCAAGCGACAAGTTAAAACTCTGAAAATAAGAAAATAAACATATACAAGATCCGGGAAACGCTACTGCCTTCTTTGTGCCTGAGCTAATATATGATGGCCTGAGGCAAAGTGGAAAACTGTCTTGTGGTCTGACAAAACCAAATGTAAAATAATTTTTGGGAACCATGTATGGCTCTGGACTAAATAACAGAGGTACTATCCAGCAACTTATCAGCGCACAGTTCAAATGCCAGCATCGGTGATGTTATGGGGATGCATTGGTGCACATGGCATGACTTGCACATGGCACATCTGTGAAGGCACCATTAATGCTAAACAATTTATTCAGGTTTTCATACAGGTTTTCAAACCTATATACAGGTTTTTTATTTGCACATCATTGCATTCTGTTTTTATTTTGCATTTTACACAGCATCTTAACTTTTTTGAGAATATGGTTGTGCATTCAAGGAGGAAATGTCTAACATCAAATTGTATGAAAGTAAAATTGTCCTATAACTTAAATAGCTGTCAAATATATATATATATTTTTCAAGTAATTTGGTTTTTCCATAATCCCAATGGTATGTGATAAAAGCAGTGCAGTATATAGGGAAGAGTCTGTGTGTGTGTGCACGCAAGATCAGCCTAGACAGAGATGCAACAATGTCATCAGTCTGTCGGTGCTCTTTTGCAGTACTCGGAATGGAGATGCTTGTGGTCTGGAGGATAATGATTTACAGCAGCAAACCGTGTGTGTGTATACGGTGTGTGTGGTGTGTAAAAATAAAAACTGCTACGCCTATGACGTTGTGTTTCCCTTTACAGAGTTCCTTCTCCTGAAGTTGGATGTAAAGGACCAGTGTGTTTATACATCCTGGTTTGGTTATAACACTGCTGGCAAAAGGGCCAATAAATAAATCTGTTTTTCCATCAGTTGTGTCACAAGTTCATATACACTAATTCATCAGCAAAACAAAAAAACATGTAAGTTATTTAGAGAGCTTGACCTTTGAGACAGAATGTCTGACTCCTCTTCACTGCAATGGTTTATATGTAGTGAATGCACACAGAACAGTGTGGCTGGATCCAAGCGCAGAGGACAGAAGGTTTATTTGGAACGATATATCAAGGGACAGGCCGGAAAACAAAGTCAAAGGGCAGACAGAAGGTCAGAATCTGGGTTTTAAGGTAAACAAGAGGAGGGAGTACAGAAGAGGATAATCCAGAAAGGTGGTCAAGCAGGCATGATAATGAGAGAGGCTTTTATAATTAATCAACCATCATACGGTTATGAAAGAAGCTCAAATTAATAATTAACTTTATAATTATTATATTTATTTATAACCATTGTATTTCAGGCATACTATTTTTGATTTTGTATTGTTGTGCCACTAGCTGTGTTTTCTACTATAGGCCTACTATTATATTATTGGTCTACAATCTATAATATATTCTAGGCCTTTTTGTTGTCTTCTGTTATAGCCCTTATATTTGAATTAGATTCTGGGCCTAATATTTCTATTATATTTTAGGTCTACTTTTAATATTATTTATATTGTTGTTTATATACTTCTATAATACTATGTGCATTATTTTCTACTATAGGGCTACTATAGGCCTACTATAGGTCTACTCTATTATCTACTATTGGACTTCTTTTGCCTGGCTGCTTTATTTGTGACCCACTTCACTTGACCTGCTGACATGTGCAATAAACTTAGATGATATTCCAGAGTACAACCTGACTGCTGTAGTGTACTGTGGTTCTGTAGGGACATGAACTATTCCCACCCCACACACTTATCAATCTTTCCATATGCCATAACAAAGCATAAATAATAAAATAAACGTCCTGATATCTTTTCAGTGTTTTAACCCTTGAAGGCGTGCACTGTGGTTTTTAATCTCCCCCAAAAAGAAATTATTTTATTGTCACATTGTTTTTCTTGAGTCGCTACCATGTTGATGTAACCTTGCTAGTGAGAGTCTGGGTTATTTTCCTTAGTTCGGTATCTCCATGGGACTCTTGTACTTGACCCTCCTCACAGGGTTGCAGTTAGAGGAAACTAGAAGGAGTGAGCTAGGAGGACTTCCAGCTCCACGCTACGTGGAGAAAGAAGGAAAATTATAGTGTTCTTTTTTTTTATCTGGGAAGCTTCACACAAGCCGACAGAGGAGAGAATGATAGACACTTGCATTCCCCACATTTCTTTCTTTCTTTCTGTTGATCATTTATTTGGTTGGGCAGTAGTTCGATCCGATGTTCTGAAGGTTTTCTGTGCCTCCTAGTACACTCTCAAGAGCTACTGGTGTGTATGTTTCTGAAACAGTCAGAAGCGGACTCCAGAATCAGCTTTATTGCCGAGTAGAGTTACCCCTACAAGGAATTTGCTATGACATACGTGAAAGAGACTGGCGACACCATGGTGAACATTATGCATTATCCCTGCAACATCATCCAGCATGACCGGTTTGGCGGTGGGTAGGGGATGGTCCTTGGAGAGACGCACAGACCTCCATGTGCTAGCCATTGGTACCCTGACTGCTGTTAGATTCCCGGATTAAATGTTCAGACCCTTCAGTACTTACCCTGGTGCAGTTGGCCCTGGGTTCCGCCTGGTGAAGGACAATGCCTGTCCTCATGTGGCCAGAATGTGAAGGCAGATCTTGGATGATGAAGGCATTGATTCCATTGACTGGCCCTCACGTTCCTCAAACCTGAATACAATTGACAAACCTGAATACAATTGAGAAGCATTCAGGAGAATGTAGAAAAATAGTTTGGAGTGAATACTGAGTCACATGATGAGTTGTGATGAAATTAACTCAAGTTAGATCATCCTGTGATATCAATTGTTTACTTTGATTTGGTGTGAGTTTGAATTCAGCCCCCAATCGGTTGGTGTTATTGGTTTCCATTGACCATTGTTATGTCATTTTGTTCTCAACGAGTTACTTTAATATATTTTATTCACCAAGAACCAATGTGTTATTTAAGTGTTCCCTAATTTTGTCAGTTGTTTAATATGTCTCTCGGTTGTTCTTTTTTCGTATAGTGAGAGTTTGTGGTTCACACTGTATGTTTAGGTCGCCATTTAGAAACTTCCCCTGACAATGTGAAAACACAGAAACCTAGCTGAATGTAGTGAAGTGTGACAAGCAGGCCTAAACCTAATGGATCTGGCAGGAAGTTATAAGGTGGATCGAGTGATTCTGTGACTCACATGAAACCTGACAGTGAGCACCACAGAAAGAGAGAGAAAGATAAAAGAAAGATATTGAATGTAAGAAATTCTTCATTTGTTTTTCATCTGTTAATAGTTGCACCCAAAAAGCATTGGTGACGTTGCAGAGAGGAATGAAAGGAACCAGTTAAAGAAACACTTTTTGTGTTTGACTTGACCAGAGAGCTGTTGAGCACATTTATAAATGTTATTATAACAGACTTGCCTTTTAAGGAAACAGTTTTATTTTTTGGGTGTTTATTCAATGTTTACGGCAGAGGCAGGGAGAGCAAAAGAGAAATTAAGGAAAGGAGAGAGAAAGAGCGATTGAAATAGAGAGAGAGTGTAGAGTCGACAGGTCTTTATTTGAGTACTTCATGCTAGAGATGACTAACAAGGAGCCATCCAAACGCTTGGGGTGAGGATTTTGCTGAGGGACCCAAAAGGCTAAAGCTGGCCCTGCCACACCCCCTGTCCCCCATCCCCTGTCTCCTGACTCCAATCCTAGGATGTTGTACCTGACTCCAATCCTAGGATGTTGTACCTGACATCAATCCTAGGATGTTGTACCTGACTCCAATCCTAGGATGTTGTACCTGGACTCCAATCCTAGGATGTTGTACCTGACTCCAATCCTAGGATGTTGTAACTGACTCCAATCCTAGGATGTTGTACCTGGACTCCAATCCTAGGATGTTGTACCTGACTCCAATCCTAGGATGTTGTACCTGGACTCTAATCCTAGGATGTTGTTCCTGACTCCAATCCTAGGATGTGGTTTCTGGACTCCAAACCTAGAATTAATGACCAAGCTACTAAATGTAGCATGCACATCACGTATGTATCCTCCAATGAGACAAATGGGGGACTGAGTATGTTGTACACACTCCAACCAGGATAATCAAAACATGATAAATACCTTTTTACTGTTGTTAGTTTTGGACCGAAGTGCTGCCTATTCCCTATACAGTACCTTATGTTTGACCAAGGCCTGTCTTCTACAAAGTGCACTACACAACCTGGTCAAGGTAGGGTGCCATTTGGGGCCCGATCATTACCTAAAGATATAGTGTATTTGGAAAGAGACACACTTAAAATGTCTGCAATCAGTTAATTACACTTAAAATGCCTGTAATCAAATGCTAAGGCTCACATCCTGTTTAATAGTTATTAGGATGTTGAATTAACACGGAACCATTTCAGAACATTCCAGGTCCGCATAATACACCGCCTGCTCAGTTAAAATGGCTTCTACTAACTGTTCTACAAACAGCAAAACGTGCACCTAAATATTATAGGCCTTATAGCAATGTGTACAAAAAAAGCGGTACTGTGTGTTCAGCTCCATCTCCTGTGGGGCTGTTCTGCAGTCAGTCTTCCTCTCCAATAACTGTTGGATGGGCTGGAGCCTTTTGGCTCCTGGGTGTAGGCTGGTCCCTGCTGCCTGAGAAAGAATGTGTGAGGGGGATTATGGTAGAGAGATGGACGTGTAATCAGAAGACCCGTTCTCTAGTCTTGTGAGGCACTCCTCCCTGAAAGACCAATCCCCTTTCTGCAACCCAAATCGTTGTGTATACCCTAGAGTATACGGTTGACTCTGTGACTTATGGTACTGATGGCTAGGCTGTAGTGGGCCGTTGGCATGGTTACTGCTGCACTGTAGGCTTGGCTAGGGTTCTGGAGCCAGACAGTTCAGTTGGTGTGGTCACAGTGCTGGTCCAACCTAACTGCTGTTTGCGAGAACAGTAATTTAGAAATCAAGCATGATTGAGTACAGTTGGAGCTACAGTAGGAAACACAGCAAGATGCAGTATCCTACTTAAAGGGATACTTCAGAATTGTAGATACACTTTGCTAAATAGAAATTGGTCAAACTTTAGATAGCAACTTCTGTCGAACTGCACACAGCGACATAAAAACGGTAGGATGGTATAAAGAGCCTCATGCCAAACTCCTTTTTTATTAAGCATCATTTTACAACTTGATGTTGGATAGTTCCTCACCATTAAGTATGTGGCCCAAGAGAACCTTTTTATCCTTGGTTGAGTTCTCTTTAAACAGCCATGACAAACACCAGCTAAGATAATCCACCGCTTGCTGAAAATCCACTGAAGTAAAGTGTGAGCATATTAAGAACTGTTTAGTTTGAAGGTAATTCAATGGGCTATTAAAAATGCTTACATATACTCAATACCCACATAGATGTTTTCACTGCTTATCCTGGTCCAAGGAGAATAATTCAACATTAAGTAACATTCTCCTTTAAAATTAGGGTTTCTGAGAAACTGACTGGCTTCAAATCACATCAGCATCATGGCCGATTGTCTGAGTCCAGAGCAAGAAACAGCACGTCGATTGAAGTCTGCACATGCATCACAAATTACACCTATTAGATTTATAGTGCTTTACTTTTGACAAGAGCACTCATAGGTTTCTGGTCCAAGGCAGTGCACTATGTAGAAACTAGGGTGCCATTTGGTACACACGGTTATGGTCCTGCCCCCTGTCTACGGGGGTCTCTCCCAATCTTCTCAAATGAAAGTAACATTGTTGAGAGATTGACTTCATTTTTTAAGATCCCCTCATTTCTCAGTTTATTTCAATCTTTTGGAATTTGTCTGTGGGAAAAAGGAGCTTCGTATTGCTGACTGAAGGGAGGGTAATTCTCCCTGGCAGAGTCATAGAGGTACTGCGCTTTTACCTTTGTAAAAACCTTAATGGTGTATCCATGTGTACAAAAAAAGCTGGCTAATACCTGACATGAGTTTCCATGCTAAAGTAAAGGGCTAAACTTAACAGCACCGCTAGGAATAACATGACACATCTTATTCTGTACTCTCTCACCACTTCAAGCACATAGAATCTCGATATGCTATAGGTTAACGAGCCTATGAAAAAAAGTTACACTGTTAGATTAATTTTTAATGCATCTACCATAAGACATATGAATACAAAATACTGTTTTTTTTAGCTGGAACTGAATTTCATAGAACAACTGTTTCGACTTAAATCATGCATTCTTTATATCTACCCAATGGTATGGCTTCAAATTCATGCATCACCTTCAAGCACAGCACAGACATACTAAAAGAAACTAGCACAGGCCAATAAAAAACATATTAACTGGCCAGTCAGTGATCCAGAGGAAAATTAGCTTGCTAATCAAAGATCCAGAGAGGGATGAGCTGGCCAATCAGCAGCCTACTCATGCCAATGTTTTAATCTATGCATGTATGAAAAAGCCAACGTCATTCAGTTAATTGGTTATGCCCACAATCTATACGAATAAAAGTAGCTTTTTACATAATAATTATTGGATCATATCTATCTAAAAACATTGAGCCGTTTAAGTTGACCTAGAAAAGCAACAGTCTAACTCAGGCCTTGGGTTCTCTCCACAGACCTTCTCTGTAAGGCCTGAGGAATGTCGGTGGTTTCGGGGAAGACAAATGAATACAGAGTCCAGGCGTTAACAACACAACAGTGGGTGCAGTAAGTTAGTATGCGTTTCCAAGTGATACCCTATAGTGCCCTACAATATACACTAGTGGTGAATACTTTGGGATGGGGCCTAAGAGGTGGCCTCTGGGCTTCAGATCAGCGTGAACAAGCCAGACAGGTGATTGATGGTGCCCAGGGTCCATGCAGGGTATGCAACACCGGGCCCTTTGTAGCACACTGTTTTTGGCCATTACTGGCCAGAGCTTGTAGGAAACATGATCAAAAGTAGTGTACTTAACAAGGTTATGAGGCCTTATGTGACACATTCTAGGTTGTTTGGAGCAGCTGGTCCCGTCTCAGAAACAGCTCCAGGACCATTGAGAGTTCTACCTGACGGCTCAATGGACTCTTTTCATACTCAGCAATACTACGTAGTGTTCCAATCCCAAACGAGACCCTACAGTATTCGACATGCCAATGGCCACATCGAGTGCGCTAAATTAGAACTGGGATTCCAGTTGGGACAACCCTTGTGCTATGTGTTATATGTTATTGTGCCTCGTTCAGCATTTTGGGTGTACAATGAAGTGAAGAAAGCCACTAAATCACACTTAAATCACGATATCTGAGACTAGTCCACCAGCTAGCATGGTAGATTGACAACCCAGACTCAGCATACTGTCAGAATCCCAAATAGTGCACTACCAAGTTCCCCAGTCACAAGCAGATCATTATTGGATTAGAACATGGAACAGGATTAGGTTGGTAGACTATGTTAGACGCGCGGTTGAATCTACCCACCTCGATGTGCTACACTGTCCGACAGCAAATTCTGAGCTGACACCGACACTGCTGCAGAAAACCTCCATGGGCGTCTGGCTCAACCACTCCAATGAGATTACAAACTCCCTCAATTCTCTTCAGTGCTGGTAAATGCAAGCCATTCGCTCTCTAGACATTAAGGAAATGCCGTTTTTTCATTGAGACTGACCCAAATAAATCCCATTCACCTCACCCATCTACCCCCACATACACTTTACCCACACAAAATCTGCATCTGTCCTTTATACGTATACTACAGGGTAAATGACTTAAAGTAAAATTATGTCAGACTGCATGATCAAAGAGCCTTTTAAGTGTTCCTTGTCTAGGTTTGTAAAATACCCGGTAACTTTCCAAAGTACCCAAAATACCAAATTCCACTATAGGAATTTGCAGAAATGTACCGCAATATCTCTCGTGTAATGTATATCTCTGGTGTAATGTATATGAAAAGACTGAATACCAAAATGGAACTATTTGTGGGCCTCTGCGAAGCTGCTCTTGTTTGCCAAACCAAAGCCATAACAGACCCACCAGCCTCCCAGTGTTCTGATGCATTTTCAGCTTCCATTACTATTTAAGTTGTACCTCAATTTTTATTTGTATCATTTTACCAACAGAGAGTGTTGCATGTACACAGTTTCTGATGCTAGTTGATACTAGTTGATACTAGTTGATACTAGTTGAAGGCTTTCACACACTCTGCCTGGAGGGCCAAGTGGGCCGGTTTAGTTTTTGATCACATTTTGCCCAGAAAGCTCAATAAATGGATAGTATTTAAAATGTATTATCAAATTGTGTTTGAACCCGTATTTACAAATGTTCAAATTGTGTTTGAACCCACGGTCAGAAAGAGGTGTATGTTCTTGTCCTATTCAGTGTTGTTTACTAGCGGCCTTCGGGAGTGGCTTGCAATGAAGCTTCTTTAGTTTCCTCTCTCTAAATACCTCAGGATCAGTCTCCTTCTAATACCTCTGACTGAATGGAAATGGCGCCTTATTCCTTATTCCCTGTATACTGTGGTAGGGCACCCTATTCCTTATCCCCTATACTGTGGTCCACTACCTGTGGATAGGGCTAATTGGGTTCTGAGCAAAGGTTAGTCACCATGTAGGAAGTAGAGATCCATTAGTGATGCACTCACTGTTTGGGCTAGGAGACAGCCATTGTCTCGGCAGGTAGACAGTGCCCACTATTATTTGATATATTTTCATATTAGTGGCGAAGAGCACTGGAGGTGGGGTGTAAGATGCTAGTGACAGCGGGACCGTAAACCCTGTGTAAGGAAATGACCCAGGGGTAACCTGAACTCATGCTTGGTTTCTCAGTGTGCTAATTGGAAATGCACTTGTGTCACAAGTGTGATATGAACGTAATAATAATAGTCTGTTTAATGACTCACATTAACGTGGGGCTAGAGGGATAAAATGCATCACCCAGGTTGAGGCATTCCTCACATACATGTCTTGCCAATCTGTGCTCTTTCATATCACACTGGTTGCTTAGGCAGAAAGTCCTGCTGTCCAACGTGGTGGAGATCATGCGATATAGACCGTTGATCTCAGTCAGCATGGCCGTGCCTGATGTATCACTAGGAGTCATTAGTGCATGATGAGATAAAGGCTCTGCCAGCCTCCCCTATCTCTGGACAAGATCATCCGAACACTTCCCATTGAGTCTCCAGGTCACAACCGTTTGTGAAACACTCTGAGTTTGAACCCTAGGTGCTGGAGGTTAATAGATCAATATTATTTAAGAGTGCATTTTATTATTCATTTTTTTGTAAGCAGAACATTTTCAATGATGAATGTATTACTGGTCTGTGCACAATAGAAAAATATTTGTCTAGACAATACAAATGACAGAGCGAAAGAAGTACAGAGACAGAGATTGAAATAAATACAGAGAAACAGAGACAGTGAGAAAGAGACGGAGGAGAAAGACAGAGGAGAAAGACAGAGGAGAAAGAGAGAGGAGAAAGACAGAGAGGAGTAAGAGACAGAGGAGAAAGAGACAGAGAAGTGAAAGAGGGTCTATAAAATCAGCAGTCTAGTTCAAGTGGAAAATATTCCGGCCTTTTGCTACATCTGCTTTCACTTTACAGCTTGATTCCCCACCTCAGTAGATACGGTTGAAACGTACATCCCAAACATCTCCCTATTTACTTCACAGTGCACTTATTTTGACCACTGTCTAAAGGTCTCTCTCTGGATAAAACAAATGCTTTATATATATGGACTAGTGCCACTTCTTACCCACATTAAAACACGATCTGCAGAGTTTTCTATTCAGCTGTAGTGGGCTGTTTGGCTTTCCTTGTCAGTGGTCGTTTTATAGAATGAGGCAGCACATTCTGCTCTGCTCCCCACTGTGATAAACAGGACCAAGGTCCTTCTTGCACTGTTTATAAAAACCTCCCAGAAACAATAGCCTGACTAGAATGAGGGAGGGCTTTAGTAGGCTGCCGTACCTTTACATGAATCCTGAAAAAGACAGAAATGTTTCTACCATTGGAAGAACACAGCTGAAGAAAGAAATGTTTCTACCATTAGAGGAACGCAGCAGAAGACAGACATTTTTTTACCATTGAAAGAATGCATCTAATTTTCCAGGTTTGACCGTGACATAGAGAACTGTCTCTACAAAGAGATAATTCCCTACAGTTGTCTCTAACCATCAACAGACTGACTTAAACTGGGATGTGTTCAGAGAACACACACACCTTTAATGATGTGTATCGAAAAAACAAAGCCTCTTTAAATGTTCAAGTGTTTATGGTATTTCAAGGTCAGTGTGTGGTGACCTCACCCACGTTGGATGAATGTAACGGTTCGTATATTATTTTGTTAATGTGACATTCAGAATTTCACTTCACTCAGCTTCGCAGCTTCACCAACAGCCCATTAAATTCTCAGGAGGGTTTCCAGCACTCTGATCCTAAGGCACTTGTGTGTTGAGGAAAAGAACTCTTGGATGAACCCATGGAAAGAACACCTGACTTTACTAGCAGTTGCAATAAGAATGATAGGTTCTACAGTAAGGAAGAAACCGTATGCAACACAATGGAAACAGAATATACTATTGTTGTTGGTGTTGCCTCGCCAGCAACTGTCACTGTAGATTAGAGAGTAACCGTTCAACCTCATCTGAATTCCAAATCACACCATTTTCCCTATATACAGATGCTAAATCTTAATTCCCAGCCAATTTTACCCTGCAGTAACAAGAAAATGCTTAATGGATTACAATTAAACAATTAAAAAAACTTAGTAAGTGAAAATTTGTATACATTTTTACTTCAAATCAAATGAAATCATTTATAAATGTATATTAGTGACTTCAGGAAGCTTTTTAAATCTTGAGTACACTGAGATTTGTTGCAGCGCCAGTACTGTATAATCCAACTACAATAAAAAGATAATTTTTATATATGGCATCTCTAGTGTATTGTTGGTGGGCCCTGTTCAACAACAATGCCCTAAATGTAAAAAAGAATAGGGCTTCAGTTAAGACATGCAAATGACCTCTAACCCAGAGGAACTTTTAGCACCTGCAGCTATCCCTAGGTTATTTTACAGTACTGTTCCCTGTTGGTCCGTATGAGGCCTGGATGTAGCCTGGATGTAGCCTGGATGTAGCCTGAATGTAGCCTGGATGCAGCCTGAATGTAGCCTGGATGTAGCCTGGATGTAGCCTGGATGTAGCCTGCCGCAGCTACCTGTGTGTGTTCCCCATTTCCCTGTAGTCTGACTGGTCTGCTGTCCATCTGGCACCACTTTAAAGGAGCCCCAATGTGGTTTGTATTGTTACACTCTAGACCTGGGCAACATCCCAAACGGCACCTACACAGGGCACTTGGACCAAAGTCCTCTGAACCCCTGGACAAAGGTAGTGCACTAGAAGGGGGATAGAGTGCCACTGGGGATGCAGGATAGGGAATGTGGTTTGTAACGTTCCACGGCCAACAGACCCGATACCAGGCAGCAGAACGGGGGGGGCAGAGGAGTGGAGACGGCCAAACAGAAAGTCACTACAGTCCGGAAAGCAGTCTGAACAACATTCATCTTCTCTGGTGGGAGCCTTGTGGAAACAGATTGTGTCCCTAATAGAACACAGACGGCCGTAGTCAAATGTACGGCGATAAACAGAGCCAACTTGGACACACACCCGCCACCATGCTAATGTGACTGTACGGTTTGACACCTTCAATCATTGACAGAATATCCGCTATGCATTTACCAAATGTCTCCCCTCGCTCTTAGTCTGATGCACTAGCAGCTGGTGTTTTTTCTGATGCTGTTCATGAAGAATTGTTGCATTGCAATAAATATTAAATTCAAATGTCCATAACATTGTATATCGGCAGTATTTCTTGGGGCCTTAAATGATATGCAGCTCACTAGATTTCTGTGACAAAAACTAAGACACAATAATGTAGCAAATCATTGTGCCATCAAAATCCATTTTGATATGTTTAAAATAAAAACAATTATATGTCTCGAATATGACCACAACAGCGCTGTTGGAATGCAAATCTGTTGTTATTCAGTTTACTTCCACAACGTTGGAGCTAATTTGATGTATCCTGTTCATCAACGATGTGAAAGGGGTACAAGAAAGCCTTCCAAACTAATGTTGGTATTACTTTTTTGTATTAGTTGTAGTAGTTATTTCTTACAACTCCATGGCTTCTTTGGATGGCTATACTAACAAATAATACAGCCTTGGATTTCATCTGTTTTAATTTTTTGTTTTGAATCCAGTCCTAAATTGGTTGGGGATTTTGGTGTACATTACATTGAACGTTGTTACGTCATATTGTTTTTTAAAGAATAACACAATTTACAGTAACGTTTTAGATTTTTTGTATAGATTTTTTTTCATGGAGATGATCCATGTGTGATTTAAGTGTAGCAGTTATTGTAGAGAATAAACAATCATGTTGGCATTGACAGGGATAATGCCACAAAACTTGTTTGTTGTTTGTTGCTTTATCCCAAAATGTTTGGATTTTACAGATGTTCCTAGCTGGCAAACATTCAGAGCCAGAGGAGGACAAGAGGAGTGCTTTTTATTATAATTGTTTTTTAAATAGCTGACCAGGTCGGTGTGTTCTCAGCCAGAAGAAGCTTACGGGGGAAATAAACAATAAACTTCAGGGAAACAATTGTGTCTGCAGCTGGCTGTCGTGTCGAGCTCACATGCAATTTATAGCCGTGTGTTGTGAGCACTGACTACAACCTCATGGTAACGAGCCATTCTCAGACAGGCTGAGGTTTGGTTTGGAGGGGAAAAGGAAAGCTGCAGAGGTGAAATATGTCCCAAATAACACCTTATTCCTAATATAGTGCATCACCTTCATCAGAGCTCTATGGAAAACCCTAGGGTACAATTTAGGACATTGCAATGATATATACTTTTGGGACCCCTAAAAGGACTGAAGGCCCAGTTCTTACTGTTCAACATTTAGCTCTAATGGGCCATTTAACTAAATCATTTGATTAGGAATAACTTTACTAGACCTCTTCCATTGCTAATGAATATTTCAAAAGACCTCCTTCTGTCTGTGAATTCTCTCAATAAGGATCTTGGCTCCTAAATATTATTTCCAGATTTTTTCAAACATTAAATAGCTGTGTGTTTAAGATAGTGTAGGTCTTTCAGCACAAGGGGGAGGGAGGCACCAGCTAAAGTGTGCATCTCGTTAATATCAGTATGGTGCACATAATACGTGTCAGCCATCGCTGTAAATCAATGAGCGGTTAATGCCTGGACATGAGACAGGATCTGGGGAGGAGGTGGAACGCCTGGTGCCACCAGGGGAAGGGAGACTGGGGTTGTGGGGACGAAGGGGACCAGAGGGGGGTTCTGAGTCTGGGGGGAGTGTGGTCCAAATCATTTCCAGGTGTTATGGCTGGCAGGTGTGCTCCCGCCAAGTATTAAAACTGGGAGCGTGAATACATGCAATCAACACACCGTCATCATTTTTTCAATATTTCATGACATTGGAAATGTGTTTCATGTTTTCCTTCAACTCTTCAGTAAAATGTGACCTGTGACAGGGGAGTGTAGATTAACCTGCTGATTACCATTTATAAGGCAAGGAGGTCCTAGTTGCACATTGGTTATGATGCATGTTAGTGTGAAGTTCAACAAAGATTCCACTTACGGTACGTACTGCAATAGTAACTTTATTTTAACAACAAAACACCTCTAATAGTAAAAGGGGAGAAAAAAAGGTTTCGCCCAAATAGGAGAGCATGTAACTTAATCTCCATTGTGAAACAAAAGCATTTGGTGGATCAGAGAGTGAAAAAACGAATCTGATGAGGGTAAACACATACAATGCGTCAGAAATCTTGATCTGCTGTGTGCAGATTCGCTTACCCTACTGTGTGTCAAACACAGCCAGCTTGCTACAACTCACAAAGGAAGGAGTATTTAGGTCTTGCTTCAGTGAAAATGCCAACTGGACCCTTTTGGTATTTATGACTGTTAAATTGCTCAGTGTGTTTACTTTTGGGTAGTTCCTCACCAGTCATGGCTCTGATGCTACAGGTGAATTTTACGGGTGTTTCACAGGCCTGCTGCTGGAGTGCGGTGGGAGCCACTGCCGTGGCGGGCATAGTTGTGGTGTTTTAGCGGGGATAAGGGGTGGCGTGTGGGGGTTTTACAGGCACTAGGCTCTCACGGCATCCAGACTGGCAGGCTGGCACAGCAAGCAGCCTGTGAGCCACACCACGCTTCTAAAGGAGGAGTGTAAAGGAAGACATGGATGCCAGTTAGTCTTGATACAGAGGCACTGTCCCAGCTGCCACCTTGTCCACTATGTACAGGTATAGGTTGGTTGTATGGGATGTACGTGGATAAACATAGTTTCATAAGAATTGGGGGGTGCACTATCGCACACAAATGGATGACAGAAACCAAAAGTCACTACACAAACTAAAGAAAATAAAAGAAACCAAAAGTCACTACACAAACTAAAGAAACCAAAGAAACCAAAAAATATATATAAAAGAAAAAGGAAACAAAAACTCATACGACAAAACTAAAGAAACCAAAACTCATAACACAAACTAGTGAAAAGATAAAACAATACATCTGTGGGACTCCAACATCACATATTCCAAAGGTATTGAGTCTATGGAACCTTATCATCTTCAGGCAGCTTAGATGCCTTTGATCTCAATGGAGGTGGATGGAAATAAAGTGCATTCGTTCGGGAATGTCAGGAAGCAGGATTGTGTCGATGTTAATAATGGGATAATGTGGACCGGAAATGTTCCAAACTGTTCGTTTCCAGACCAAACAGCAAATCCAGACCAAAGAACCATTCATGGGAAATACAATTGGCCAGAAAAATTAAGATGGTTGTCAGGTAACCAATTCTGTCATGTGACTGCACTTGAGTAACACAAAGTTTTTAACATTGAACGTTCATTTCACGGGATTTAATTCCTTTTAGGTAACAGGTTTTGGTAGCTAAAGCACACATCTCAAAACCTCCAATCCCCAATAAACCTTTCTGCCACAAACATGCTATTCATCTCCTTTATCCACCTGCTGTTGCTCTATAAATGTATCTGCAGCCCAGACTCATTGTAACATCTCCCAAGAACCTTTCTCTTTGACATTCTCCTAGGCCAGGCCATTCAGTTTTCTTCCACACTGCTCTTCCAACCAAGGAGTCAAGTTGCTCCTTGCGTGTGAGGGTGCCTAAGGACACTAAAACCACGAAATCATTCACCGTGGCAATTTTCCCTGCCAGCGCTACGTCCCAGACAGCCAGTGTCATGGTCTTGGCTCAAACCTAAATAGAATTGGTCAGCATGGTGTTACGAAACGTTGCCACCTAGGGGTACACATTCATCTAAGGTTTTACAAACCTGGTGAGAAGACCTCATTCCAAGACGACAAGTGCTTTGATGAATATACATGAAAATTCAAAACAATAAATAGGTCTTTTTAGAGGTCTGTCTTGTTAGAGGTTTAAAAGCTGCTTGTCTACTACAGTCACGCAAAATTCAGACCATAATGATTATGTACTATTCTCTCCAAGATACTATACTGATTACACCACTTGATGGAGGAAAAAAAAATTGACAGGTTGTTTGAAATGGCACATTACAAAAACTATAAAAGGATCAGCACCATATGCTAGATACTATAAACACCAGGAAGTGTTTGTAATTGTTTTCCGGCGAATGATGACATAGCAGGCAAGACATCCACAGTGAGGGTTATTGCCATGTTTATCTGAGGTGCTTTCAGTCCCTCTCTAGTATATCTCCCCTCTCTGACTGTGTCCCTCTGGCCTCTCATTTTGGCCCTCTGATTGGTGCATTTAAAACACAGAGGTCTGTGTCAGGACGAGTCGTTTGCCGACATCTGGAAGCGCGCTTAATGATCATTAAAACCCAAGGGGAACCCTTTACTGAAGTGGCGGGAGGGACGAGGGCAGCATGGAGAATGTCTCACGCTTCCCTCACACGCAGGCCGGCAGAGGGACTGTCGGCTCTGTGACACATGGCACTCACCGGGGCTCTTTACGTGAAGCAATTACATCTAAAAGGACCTTGTTTCTTTGTTTATAGCTAGCGCTAAACTCAATTTGCTCATGTGTGTGGGTTCTTATGTTTACTGGCCAACTGGGTTAGATCCAGATCTACATAGCCTGGTAGAATGCAATACAAGTAACACTACATCTCGAGAGACAACAGACGTGCTTTGAACCCTGTTAACTTTTATATGTATCATCATTACTAAACAATATTTTCTTGCAAAAAAGATGATCATGTATTGTGACCTAAAACAGGCAGACGTTATTGGCATGTTACACAAGAAAAAGCTGATTTATTCACCTAGATTTTAAATGGATTAATAGATTTGTTTATTAGCTATTATGTCAACATCAATGAAAGGCATGACCCTCAGAAACGTGGCTGTTGTCGGTTTCCTACATAGACGTTGATAGATTGTGAAGGACATATTAAAAAGGCACTGTGGTAACATTGCATTTCAAAACAAATATTGTCTTCTTTCCTACAATCAATTATTACTCGATGATCTTTCCTGGCCTTTGCATAAACTTCCCCAAACTTTTGTAATGCAAGGCAGGGACTATAAACCATAGACATGTGCAGACCTAGATCATTCAGATTTCTAGTTGGTTTACTAACTTATACACATTTATTTCTGTTTATGAATATTTTGGGAGTAGACTAAAGATCACATTGTTTTATCATGTTTTACTCACAACTCCTAGTTTACAGTGGCATACCAGTTGTCGGCATTTTTACATTCTTCTGGTCATGTTCAACTCATGCAAGGCTTATTTTCCGCTCGATTGAAGGAAAACAACTGGCTTAAAATTCAGAGCAGCAAGTCCAGGAGCAAACGACTAGCGAGCGCACCTCCTTGGTCTTGATGAATAATGATGAAGGTCAAGGGTCAGAAGATGTTGAGTCTGGTACTCTCCTCCATTTATAAGGAAAAATATACTACATCTATTTTTTACTGGCCAACATCGACACAGTCCTCCGCATTCTATTATTTTAGACACTCTCCTCAGTCTCCTGAGCACATGTTTATAGCAAACTTGTATATTGGATGCTGAATGCTGATATGCAGTGTATTTATTCAAAATGAAGTGTACGGCATCTCCAGGTCCTCGAATTCCCTGCTTCCTCCACTGATAAACATCCTGGGCACGGTATGTTTGTCAAGTCTTTATCTGCATCCCTACTGACAGTCTCTGTACGACATTCTCTTCTGGGTGTTTGCCTGGAAATATGAGCTACACAGAGAGAGTATTACCTTAAGGGATATAGTTTATTACATGAACAAAGAAGCGCTAAAGTCTGTCTCAACTTGCACCCTTCTCTCTCCCTGCTCTCTTAACAAAGAACAAATTGCAGCTACAGGACAGGGACAGTTGTGAAATGGGAGCTGTATAGCTAGCATCTCCTCCATTATATTCATGAAGTCCTTAAGCCAGTTGCTTTACAGTGTTATTTAGATGGAGGTCAAGTTCCGGATGAGGCAAACCAGCACCAGCCAACTGTAACATCATCTACATTCATGAGGAGAGTGATTTACAGCTTAAAGAAACGGCATCCCAAATAGCACCCTTTTCCCTACTGTATGTAGTATTGTTTTGGCAAAATTCTTCAACTACCGTAAGTAGTGCCATTTTGCCGAACACAGAGTAGAAAGATGTTTTTGCTGGAAGTTAAAAACTGGCAGTGTTATGGTCAGAAAGAGTACTGAAAGTTGCAATAAACTGCCTAGACCGTTAGTATCAACTCTGGTTCCAGTCAATAAAGGTCTACACTACGTTGGTGAGACTACAACTTCAGTATCAACCCTGGTTCCAGTCTAGAGGTCTACACTACGTTGGTGAGACTACAACTTCAGTATCAACCCTGGTTCCAGTCTAGAGGTCCACACTACGTTGGTGAGACTACAACTTCAGTATCAACCCTGGTTCCAGTCTAGAGGTCTACACTACGTTGGTGAGACTATAACTTCAGTATGAACCTGGGTTCCTGTCTAGAGGTCTACACAACATTGGAGAGACTACAACCTCAGTATCAACCCTAGTTCCAGTCTAGAGATCTAAACTACGTTGGTGAGACAACAACCTCAGTATCAACCCTGGTTACATTCTAAAGGTCTACACTATGTTGGTGAGACTACAACCTTTGTATCAATACTAGATCCAATGCAGGTGACATTTTTTAACAGCATCTCTTCTGAATAAAAGGTTGGCCTAGACTGCTATGAGACAGATTTGTCAGTCCGAACTCCTGCAACCATGCACCATAGTATGTCTTTCATGGTATGTCTTCCTTCTGGAATATCATTAAGATAGCTAATCCCCAATATTTCCTGAGCTCTTAGAGTTCAGTAGAGGGCTGTAGAGTTATTCAAAAAGCAATTGACTTTTAGTGTTATAGCTTATTATGTGTGAATTGGTAGCACCTTATTACTATTTTACCATGATAACTGAGAAGAAATCATTCACATTGACATTAATGTCCTGGGAGCATTTCAAGTTAATTACCCTGCAAGTAGCGGACATTTTTTTATTTTCTTATTTCAATCATGGAATCAAATTAGTATCCTTTCATATACAGGTCAAAAGCTCTAAGTTTGCTTTGTATAAATGAGCCAGCTAAAGTAAAATGGTATTTACCCCGAAGCTTCAAGGTCCAAGAAACTATTTACGTCCAAGTACCTTCCAAGGACAGATACAGTAGCTAGTACCTTCTTATACAGATGTGCTTCTGTTAACATCTGTAAACTTCACGACCCAGAACCTTCAACAATAGGTTATGCCAGAGACACCTTATATGTCTGGCTAAGCTCCAGTTATGTAAACATTGACTCAAAGCATGACTGTAACAGATTTACATTAGACCTTTTCACAGTTATCCCCGTGGTTACAGTGACATCAACTGTTAAAACTTGGTAACGCCGCTCATCTCTATTTGTAAAAGCCCTTTAAGACAACAGCTGATGTAAAAAGGGCTTTGTAAACACATTGGTTTGATTTATTTGATCCATACAATACAACAAAAAAGACAGTATAATTGTGTTCGTTTAACTCGTTTTACTTTCAAACATAACGTACAACAAAATAAGACAGATATACCACAGCCATCGCTCTGTGCAAGCCTGTGCAGGCATTGTAGGGAAGGAGAACGTGATTATAGGATAGGGTTGTTCAACGTGGCGACTTGACGTAATGTTACGTTTACGGCCAAAGGAGAGGCGGGGGTAGGACTGGGCGCTACAGCAGGGATTTTTATCTGCAGGCTGTTTTTGGTTATACCGGGGGATGCTAACGGAATCACGACTACAGTCATGCGTTTATCAACAGACGGAAAATAAGCTTTGCAACGGTGTCATTCCGTTCATATTATTAACCATAAAGCAAAAACGGATCGGAATAAGCTGCTACATTTGACTTTGGGAGACTGGATTACTGCACCTAGGTACCTAGCTAACGCTACATCAGGTAGCTGGCTAGCTATCAGATAATGCGAACTGAGAGATCATTTTGAGCAGCACACCAGCTTATCGTTAGCTGGCTAGGGTTACTAGGTTGGAACTTGCTAGCTAGATATCACGCATTTGCTACTAAAAAGCTAGGTAGCTAGACACAACATTCATTATAATTTTTTAATAGCTAGCTAGCCATATCCGGCATGAAAGGTGATTGATACGAGAGCAAGTTACTGTATATCCTGCGTTCAGCACTGTACTAGTGGACAGCTCTCATAGCCAGCTACCTAAACAATGTGGACACTGCATTTCTGCAAATGCCAGCTGGATAGGCTGCGTATAATGCTGAAATAGACACACATTCAAGCATTTCTACATTGAAAATGTAGCATTCATTTAAAAAACGTTTGGGACAATGTTCTTTATTTTCTTTCACGTTTAATCCCTGCAGACTATCACCATGGCGGACAGTTTTATGGGCAAGGCAGCTACCATGGAAATTCCCATTAACAGCAATGGAGAGACTCTGGCTGAAGATGACAGTTTGGAGCAGGTGGGTCTATGGGTTGTCGCCCAAATAGCTCCCGTTTCTCTTATAGTGCACTGCTTTTAACCTGAGTCAGCAGGAGTACACTACATAGAGAACAGGGTACCATCTGGGGTGCATCACTACGTACAGTATTTACATGCTGTATACTGTGTGTGGTGACCTCTCATTGGATCCTATATCGGTGTGTGTTTTATTCCTACTGTATTATGTCTCACTTCTATGCAGGCTACAAAGATTCAGTGGACCTTAGATGAGAAGGTAGGGAAACACAGTAGAAAGGATAAGCGAGTGTGTTACATTGTGGTAGCAGACCTGTAGCGTCAGATGTAGTGTACATGTAACATAGTAGTTGTTCCGACTAACCACATTAAACTTTCATTAACTGTGTTGCGACTAATAGTTCTGCATCTACTGAACCATTTGTTTTTATGTCTGTGAGTCTTGGTGTACAGCAACAGCTAGGCCTATGAAAGGTCTTCGCCAGTGTCACAGTAAACTCTGGGTCGCCTGATGATGCATTAGATCTCTAGAATTAGTCTGTATCCGTTCCACTGATGTGCTGTGGCTTTTCATTAGGACCTGCAGCAGGTGATGGTGTCTGGTCCCAACCTGAATGAGACCAGCATTGTGTCTGGAGGCTACGGAGGGCCTGCAGGAGGCATCATTCCCACCTCGTCAATCAAAGGTACACACTTTATTTGTTTAGGTCCATGAAAGGTGCACGTGGCTGTTTTTTGCTCTCACTGCTGTCTTTTGTTGTGACATCGTGGACATTTGCTCCAGGAAAAGTGCACACATCTCTTTCTCTTTCGCTGCCAATTTTTCCTACCACCATGTCCACTTAATTTGGTCCACTTAGTCTTAATTGGATTCATCAATTGAATTGGAATAATCTTAAATGTATAGCCTGGTCCCATAAGGTTTGCTTTGTTTTTGTTGTAAGCATTGAGAGTGGTAAATGCTGCTCAAGATTACATGCAAATGCTTTTCTTTCCCCAGATGCATGTTATCCTGGCATCAATGGTTCTATGTGGTCCTAACGTTCTTTTTTGTCCCCGGAGTTACATTAATCACAAGTTAAATTAGAAGTTACATAAATCAGTCTCGCTACTGTAGTTGGCTAGTTTGATATCTACTTTCTGACTTCCCTAACCAATACCTGTCCTTCAGGGCCTGCTATTCGCTTCAACCCTCAGTATTTGGACAGGAGACGGCCTCCTGCCCCTGTCCCTGGAGCCCAACCCCAGCCCACAGGTGGCTTTACACCTCTCAAACGCCTTCCTCCTCATGAATGTATAGGCCCCTCTTTAGGAGTTCAGACTTTTTATTTGGATTCCCTGTTAACACTTCCAAGGGTGTCTTTGTTAGTTACCCTTCGATTCTGCAGGAGAATGAGCCTTGGCTTTGTCCGGGATCCCTGTTGATCCCTATACACCGCTGATGTCTCTTTCTTCAACAACAAGGTGTACGTGTACCTCTTGTCTACAGGTGTCACGGGAAAGAAGGGAATGCCGCTGTTCTTTCCAATGCCTACCGAATGCATGGCTCTGGATATTTACTGAAATAAAAACAAGCAACGTTTACTAAACAAAATAATGTAATTGTCAAGCCGTTTTATTTACTTGTTACGTTTTTGTTAATGTCTCTAACAAAGACAATGTCTGCCAATCACTTTGGTTTCCTTTACACACTAATTTCATGTTAATTAACTCAACACGTGACCTGCATATTTTCATACACTACTTCCTAGGTTGGAGTCAATTATATATTAATTCCATTCGATTTATATTAACCACATTCTCGGGGAAAATGAAAATGAATGGAATTAGATCTTCTGGGTACTTGCCAAATTGAAATGGAATTGACCCAACTCACTACGTGTTTCATACGTGTCCTTCCTTTTGGCATGAGTAACACGCATGCCTCACCATGACCATCTTTTTACCTCGCCTCATGTGAGTTTATTCCTTCCATATGACACATCACATCACCCCACATCTCTACTCTCATGTCCATTCCAGAACTGCGCATGAAGTCCAGGGGGCAGGCTGTAGGTCTGGCTTCTAGCCAATCGGCAGCCAGCAGGATAGCCAACCAGTACCCGACCAGCCAGCCAGTCACAGGTACAACTGGACTCGGGTTAACAAATTCCACGTTTCACGTATTTCCCAGGTTTCCAGAAATCCCAGTCACAAGATCCTTGGCATTAGTAAGGGAATAAGCAAAAATCGAGCAACCAGGATTTCGGGGGGGAAAACCACAGTGAATCGTTCCGAGTAAATTTCTTAGAATCGTACAACCCTACCCTTCACCCATACTGCACCACTCTCCTCATTTCACTCAATCAGTACATTCACTGTCGTCTCAACCCATCACTCAATTGCTGACATACTGGGCTCATATACATACTTGGTACGTAAAGGAGTATTTCAGGTGTTTGCATTACAGAGCAGTGACGAAGAAAGGGCCAGAGGAAGCACTGAACTGACTTTCCGCGGCGCCGACCGGATTTGTTTAGGAAACGACCGTAGGCCTTATCGACCACACTTTGGTAAGAAGTCACCTGCAAGTGCGCGTGTAATGGATTATGCTGTGTGTCAGGGCCGGGGATGCACCACAGTAACAGCAACCAGAGCGTGTCAGCGGAGGAGGCTAACCGGGGTGTTGCCGTGGAGAAATTAGACAGCGTCAAGAAGTGGGGCATCAACACCTACAAGGTACTGCGTTGCCACGACGATTGCGCGTAAGAACCCTTTGGGACAGCCACTGTTCCCTTGGTGTTCTACCCTAATGGCTAACTGTCATGGTCTACCCCAGTGTACCAAACAGATGTTCTCGGAGCGGTTCGGCCGTGGCTCCCGGACAGTCGACCTGGAGCTGGAGGCACAGATAGAAGTGCTCAGGGACACCAAAAGGAAGTACGAGTCTGTTCTGAGATTGACCAGTGCTATGACCAGCCACTTCTACAACATGGTCCAGACCCAGCAGGCCCTGGGAGACGCCTTCGCTGACCTTAGCCAGAAGTCACCCGAACTAAGGGTGAGAACCTTAAACCCCTTGAACTTCAATCCACAGACCTTATTGAGAAGTTTCCTAAGTTGAAGGAGATATTGGACCCAAGATATTAAATCCCTAGACTAAAGATGTAATGTTTCAATAACGTTTTTGGAGATCTGATTACGGAGAGCCAATACATAATTGTAACTTGGGGCCAAATGTATTCAGATGGTCCCAGCTACAGTGCAAGGGAAGGTTCAGGAGAGATACAGTAAGTATGTTTCTATAGATCCCCTCCTCATCTTTATTTCTGAAAGACTCAGCCTCTCTGAGATGCTCTTTTTATACCCAATCATGTTACTGTGCTATTGCCAATTATTATTTCTTCACCGGGTTTGGTTTTTTAGCATTTCACACCTGTCCCAGTCTGGTATTTGCCCGTCCCAGTTTGTTATTGCCCGTCCCAGCGTTTTTTAAACATCGTTGGCCTCAAGTTCAAAGATGCAATATATTTTTCAGATGATATATATATTTCAGTGTTTCATATGTTGTTACATTATAGCAGATGATGTTGTGGGTTTAGTGAAATACTCCACACAAATTAGGAGAAATATAGTAACCTTGATATAAGCAAGAAAGAGGATATAACATGCCTTGTGTGTGCCCGTGAGATACAATCTGTGTCCATGGGAAGTGTGTGTGTGTGTGTGTGTGTGTGTGTGTAAATGAGTTAGCGTGAATGTGCAAAATACTTTTTAAAGTGCAGATATGGAGTTATTCTAAGTGTGATGGCCTTGGGGTAGGTGGTCCCCCTCTCAGGCCTGGTTATGACGTTGCTGTACAGTCTATGTCTATGTTTGTAACCCGTCTCCGGTGGATGAATTCCATGACGATTGTAAAAACGGCGTTTGCCAAACCTGTCATTAATACAACCTGAGACTATATGTGGATGGCGCACCTTTTGAAGGCACTGCTGCGTGGGAGGAACTTAAAAGCTTTTTGAACCAGTCAACTGTGACTCTTAGTGTGTGTGTGTGTGTGTGTGGGTGCAGGATGAGTTTGGCTACAACGCAGAGACCCAGAAGTTGTTGTGTAAGAATGGAGAGGCCCTGCTTGGAGCTATCAACTTCTTTGTGTCCAGCATCAACACACTGGTCAACAAGACCATGGAGGACACACTGATGACCATCAAACTATACGAGGCTGCGAGGTGAGACGAGGCCCTGGCCCACACAGGTCACCCAGGGGGGGACAACCTGTCCAAATATTGAAAAAGCTACACTTAGTATTGAAATGGCTTCCCACATCCCTCGAATCCCATGGCATTGTTGACTAGGTGTCCATTTTAATGACTCAAGGTCCCGAAATTAGGCGTCTGGTAATTGTGGCCTGTTTGCTTCAGATGCTCCAATGAGCCAAGACAGAGTCTTGTAATTAGCTGTTGTAAGCTGTGGTGAGCCGTGTCCTCCCCTGCCTTCCAGGCTGGAGTTTGATGCGTACAGGGCCGACCTGGAGGAGCTGAGTCTGGGGCCTCGGGATGCCGCCACCATGGTGCGCATGGAGGTGGCCCAGCAGCAGTACCAGGTGCAGAGAGACAAGTATGAACGTCTACGCTCCGACGTCACCATCAAACTCAAGTTCTTGGAGGAGAACAAGGTGGGTCTCTTAGCAGTCCGGTTAGCTGTTGTTTCAGTCAGTAGTTGCGTACTTAGTGTACCATAAGTCTACATCCTCCTCTATATCTCCTACTCTTTCTCTCTCTGTGTAGGTGAAGGTGATGCACAAGCAACTGCTTCTCTTCCACAATGCTATCTCAGCCTACTTTGCCGGGAACCAGCAGCAGTTGGAACAGACTCTGAGACAATTCAACGTCAAGTTAAAGCCCCCGGGGTCAGACAAGCCCTCCTGGCTGGAGGAGAGCTAGGCTGATCAACTCCTGGCGGTCTGGGCACACATATGTCAAACATCTTGGAGTACATGTACCGATCTAGGATCAGTTTTGCTGTTCAGTTAATATGATTATATAGATTGCAGGACTTGATGCTTGATTTGCACCGCTACTCTGAGATGCTTGATACAAAGGCCCTGAGGTCTCCATCAGGTCTTTGGTATATTTGGGATACATAGACTGAGAGAAACAATTGAGAAAAATTAATAAATGGATTGATAGGTGGATGAACAGATATATGAAATCTACATGAACTGTAAATACAAACCAGAGACTACTAGTCATGATGATACTAAGGGAAAATGAAACCTCATTTAGTCACTCATGTTCATCAGTACTTTGCTCATTTGTTCTTAGAATGTCAATTCTATGTAGATTTGAGGCTGTTACTAACTATTCACAAAAAGTGTTGTGATATTGTAGGCGTGCAGAGTCAGTTTTGAATGATCATACTTTATTTTATGCCTATACTTTGCACATAAATGTAATCATGGTTTTTAATCTGTTTTTCTGAAGATTCATGTAAAGTGTTTCAGAATATATTGTTTGAAAGGTCAGTACACGTTTTCATAAACTATATCAAGATAATGATGGGACAGCTTGCAGTATTTGCTCCCGGTAAAGAATAACCAGAAGGTTATTAGGGAGGAATCTGACGTGCTGTGCTTTATTGTTTGGTATACTGTTAATTGTTGAAATGATGGCTTTATATTGTCTCAGTGACAAGAAACATTTAGATAATCTGTTGATATTATAAATCCTACAGATAATATAATTACACCCTTTTGTCCTGGATCCCAATACTTGCATATAGTTAACTGACGTTTAGAAGACTATCTCCACTGATTTCTTAGTGATTTATTTTTATCTCTCCCATTTCTAAATTCACGTAGTCTTCTAAAACAGAACTGGACCTGGTCTACAGTAAATGACACAATGGTGTACAGTTAGATGTGATGTTTCCATAGAGACTGGATGTTTTCCAACAGAAGCTTTAGAGAATTATCATTCTGTCCACCTCCCCTCTGCATTCCTCTGAGTACATTGTTGTAGGCATCATCACCGGTGTTAGACCTTGACCATAGTGTGTGAACATACATGACAATACAACCCAGAACATGGCTGAAACATAACTGGTATTAACCCTAAGCCTTGACCATAGTGTGTGTACATACATGACAATACAACCCAGAACATGGCTGAAACATAACTGGTTTTAACCCTAACCCTTGACCATAGTGTGTGTACATACATGACAATACAACCCAGAACATGGCTGAAACATAACTGGTATTAACCCTAACCCTTGACCATAATGCGTGTACATACATGACCATACAACCCAGAACATGGCTGAAGCATAACTGGTACTAACCCTAACCCTTGACCATAATGTGTGTACATACATGACAATACAACCCAGAACATGGCTGAAACATAACTGGTACTTCCATTTGTGATAGTCGTTTTTACTGTCACTGTTGATCAGGCATTTGTCCTGGACTGCATCTCAAATTGCACCTCATTACCAATGTGTTTCACTTTCTATGGGCTAACTTTGGGCACTTGATAAAGAGAAAGTGAAAGGGCTTTCCTCAGTCTGGATTATTTCCGGTTTCGCTCATCCCTAGTCATACAACTACCATGATCTGGAACCATTTTATAGGATTCCTTAAGGATGTATTTTGTTTCACTTGGAGTGTGATTAAGAATTGGGTATTTATGAAAACAACAGTTGTGAGTGTTGTGTATGTTTGAACTGTTTGTATAATGTATGTCATCTTTTTGATGGTGGATAGCCATTCCAGGCTATAATTAGTACACTATGGGGATTTATTGTTACTTAAGCTTCAGAGAATCAACTGCTTCATCAAATGGCTCTGTCTATTCTTTACAAGATGTAGAGAATAGAGATAGTACAACAATTGAATGTGTTTTATATAAAAACGTAGGCTCTAACAAATTGTTTAAAGCACCTTGAAGTTCTTGATTAATTGAAATATGCTCAAGTTAGGCGTCCTTTTTTACATTTTATCGAAGACATTTGCTCATGACTTGGACCAGGGTTATCCTATTGCCTAGGGAAAACTGACAGAATACGTATTCAACTGGGGCAACTTGAGTCTGCTGTGTATTCTTAAAGTTAGTGACAGGAGTATGGCTCGGTATTTCTCAGCTCATACGTTGACTTTCTATAAGGAATTCCGTACTCGTTCCGTACTCGGTTGCTTTGCAACCCTGTGATGAAACAAAACAAACATTGCGCGGAGCGTTATACTCTAATTTAAAACTGAAAATATTCCGATCTCATGTAAAGTATTTCAGACACTAGATGAAAACTATTCCAATTGTACGGTTGGAGAATTTATGAACTGGTAATTATGTCCACTTTCTGGGATAATACCAAAAAGGTCCAACATTTAACGCTCTCATTACTAAAGTTTACGGTGTGGAATTCCTGACACTTGCGGTTGGCCAATTTTAAAATTGTACATAAAAATAACTCCAGTATCACTTTCGTAAAACCAACTTTTCTAGTTAATCCATATTGTTGTAAAAGCAAAGAAAGTTGAGGAAATACCATTCAGTTAGTTGTTGATTGTCTGAACCGGTCAAGACCCGATAATGACAGCTACAGGAAGAGTTGGCAACGGAGTCTTAAGTGCGATTTTGGCGAAGCACTAATAAACGCAACATGTGGAAGCGGCCAGACGAGGAGTAAGCGAAATAGGGACGCTGGCAATGAGGGAGTTAACCGGGCGTGAAGCTAACACCTTAGGGCAGGTAAAGTTGCGAAATAATATACTTCTGCTCTGGTAGTGCTGGTGTCGAGGTGGTTGTTAACTCGCTTACTTCTGCTTTTCAAATGTCCATAGGACATCTGAGAAGGACAGCGGATTGAGCTAGCTCTTTGGCATATCAAAATGGATTAACTCTTTGTAGAACGCTGCTTCCAAGGGGTAAGGCACACAATTCTAAGCGAGTTTTTTAATGTTAACCTTCATGTTTAGTACAGTTGGGTGCTAGCCTAGCCACAAAGAGCACGTAGCTTATGCCCTTTGCCCTGAGGTGTTATAGAATTTATAAATGAATAATCAGCCAAAATATTTAAAACGTTATACATTTCTTTAATTGTTCATGTGTATGTTGTTTCATTTCAACAGTTCAACCACAATTCTCATGAACTCTGTTCTGTGCCGGACAATAAAACAGCATGGGGAAGTTAGGCTCTTGACCTGCCACTGTGGTTTTAACGTTCACGGGTAGTGTTTGTTTCATTTACAGAAGGGATTAATCAAGGGGAAAATAATTGCATTACCCTCTTCAATTAATGATGAGAAACTGTTCTCAATGAACCTTTGGGGGACCTTTTATGTCTCTAATGTGGCAATAATTAGGATAAAGCCAGAATGATGAGACCTTGATCTTTTCCTGGTCCTTGGCCCATCTAATTCCTTTCCACCAAAGATGGAATCAGCTGTTGCTCCCCCACCACCACCACCCCCTCCTCCACCACCACCACCACCCCTTGCTCCTCCACCACCTCCTGGTCCACCTCCCCCAGGCCCTCCTCCCCTTGCTATGTCATCAGGCCTTCAGCGCAGCGGCTCAAAGATGAGAAACTTCAACTGGGATGCGATACCCAAACACGTGGTGGTGGGTAAACACAACATCTGGACAGCTGAGGAGACCACTGTAGACTATAAGCTGGACACTAAGAGAATGGAGGAGCTGTTCAGTCACAACCAGCAGCAGGTACGGAAGGAACTGAAAAGGCAGAGTCTCAGGGGCCTGCCATCCAGCGGACCGGGGACTGAAGTGGTGAGTTGCCCTAGCCTGTTGTACCAGAAAGGCACTTCTCTAGCTCTATTTAGATAGCTGAGGGGAAAGTGTGGAAGTATATTATTGTCTGGAAGCTTTTAAGCACTTTGGTCAGATATTTGTCTGTGTGGTGTAAATATCTGGTCCGAGGCAAGGCCTCTGCCATGTCATGTGAAAAACGTTTCTATTACCCGTACTTCAAACTAGTGTTTTTTTTTTTACAGCTATATCTGAAACAAAGTTGAATATTAATGGCTTTTGTTATTGATCTGAAGTTACCAATGTGTTGCCATGGCCCAGATTAGGTTTATTGTTGGGTGTGGGGAATATAGCACAGTCCCACTGTGTGACGAATTGTATCCTTTGCTGTTGCAGCCGGCCCAGGCATGCTGCCATGACTGGGGTTTGGGATACGTTTGAGAATATATGACGCACGTCATCCCAAGGTTCTCCTTTCACTTGATTGGTTGGTTGTTATTTTTGCTGGATACTGGATCAGAAGTCGTGTACTAAAGTGGAAATGGGTTGCCAGAAGATAAGGTCAATGTCCGCTCATTCCTTAATTTATTTTGTCCCAAAAAGCCTTCAAACATGAGCAAAGGCTGCAGCCAAAGTCTGCTACTTTTGTATGTGCCTCCCTACAAGATGGAACTGACAGGCTGCCTGCCACAATGAATACATTGTAAAGAGCATTATGCATTTGTCATTAACATCGAGAAACAGCCCCTTAACAGCAAATATTAACCACCATATATTGCGGTAGGCATAAGGTTTTGTTCTGTACCTGAATCGTTATTCTGATGCCAAACCCACCCCACTGCTGGTGTACATACCTAAAGAGCACATCTTTTTCAACACAAAATGAAAGGCTTGCGTAGTGGATCGGGTGTTTAATTCTTTTTTTTGTAGCTTGGTCTAACACTTAAATTATTTTAGTTAATTTAGTTTAATTTATATTAATGAGGGAGTAATGTAGACTGTGTTCTTGCCCTGCTGAACGATCCATGGATGACCCAGTTTTTTCCTCCTTTTCATTCAGTTTTCACTGCAGTTCTTTGCCTTTCCTCGTCAGATTAGTGACAAATGTATTTTATGTGCGTGTTACCTCATTTTAATACTTCAGTTGCACAGTAAGCCACAAAACAGATCGTAAAATTAGATTAACTTATAATATATTCATATAATTGTTGAAAATCCTTAGGCGTGCCAATAATTTGGATACCTATCATTTTGGAAATGCTGTAACTATGAACTGTTAAATAAAATACGCACTTCTGAGGAACTTTATTAGTAGTAAGTAATATAGTTAAAAGAGGTAACCAAAATGCATCATCAAGAGTTCTTATAGCTTTTGGATGTAACTTTAATGCAAATACTCTCTCTCAATGTCAACTGTCAGTGATGTGTTTTACTAAGCTCTCATAAAATTGATAGGCTACAAATGTTTGCACGAGTTTACAGCAAGTTGCTTGACTTCCCCAGCAAAGGTGAATTTCCCCATGTAGAATAAAACTGACAACTAAGCAACACAGGCGTACTACAGGGAAAACCACCTTCATACGGTATTAACTACCCATTTCCCCTTTGTGGGCCTTTGGGTTACATTTGAACTGTAAACATCAGATCCTTTGATTATTTTGTTTTACAAACAATGGACGTTGGTGCAATGTTATGGAATTATTGTATTTATAGCCTATCTAACCTTCTTTAGTTGAACGTGACAGGGAACAGTTAGTTAGTTGTCACTGATGTATTGTTGTCATACTGTTTAAACTTGCATATTATTGTATGTCAGTGCTACTTGCATACCTCCATGAACTGGGCTGTGGCTTCTGTATAGGTACTTCCCTTTATGTAAGTGTTATTTTTGGGAGTCTGCAGAACTACTGTGTTATACAGATACACAAGGTTATTATAATAATCAACAATGCTATGTACACACTGTAGTCTCTAAATAATGAGTCAACCTGGCTATTCTGCAATGCTGTGGCTGATAGGTTCATTGTTGAGACAAGTCCAATGAATCTATTGAACAAGGAAAACGCACCCACCACTTGTGTGGCCGCAATAATTGCTACAAAACGTCTAAAGCTTTGGTTCATAGGATGAAACATTGGACCAACACATTTGTATTCCCAGTCTTGGTGAACGAAATTGACCAATGTCCTTAGATGAACTGTAACTTGTTCTTGGTCGATGTGTATATAAACACAACATCTATAACAAATAGAAACTATGCATCACATGTTAAAGCATTACACAGAGGCTGCGATGTTGTCATCAGATGTCAAAGTATGACACAGAGGCTGCGATGTTGTCATCCCATCTCAAAGCATTACACAGAGGCTGTGATGTTGTCATCACATGTCAAAGCATTACACAGAGGCTGTGATGTTGTCATCACATGTCAAAGCATTACACAGAGGCTGTGATGTTGTCATCACATGGCGACACTTACATTCAGGCACAGCGGGTTTTCCAAAGGGCCATTTTTTATGCTTGAGCAAGGATTGAAAACAAAATCCTTTAAGCTAATGCATCAAGTGTTCCTGTAAATCTACGGGAAAAGGTAGCAGGCTAGGGGTTCCTGTGCAATTATGGTCAATTTGCTAATGTTGGTTGGTTCACAAAACTACTTCATACTAGTGCACAGATACAATTTGTATGTATGCATGTATCTACAAGTTCATCGGCCTAAGTTGAAATTGAAAAAAGGCTTTATTGATAACATTTCAAACCATTCCTTTAACCTTTGGAATCAACTGTTTGTTTTTGAAGATGGGAAGGTATTTGTGATAAAAAAATAACTGACTGTGCTCAATGTCTATTATTGACAAACTGATGTCTTTGTGTGTGTGTGTGTTTGTTTGTGCTGGCATGTGTTTTGGTATTGTAATTGATTAATTAATGTGTTCACTATAACCAGGTCACATTACTGAACTCAAAGAGAAGCATGAACGTTGGAATCTTCCTAAAACAGTTCAAAAGGTGAGTCAGAGAAAACCAATAAAAAGCCTGGATAATGGTACAGACTACGTATAGTCAACTAGACATTTATTGGTACCCTTGATGCAGGCAAAAAGAAAATGGTGCACAAAATATACATCGTAGTGGATGAACTATTGGCAAACAATGTAGCTCAAACAAATTGGCCAACAATGTTATGCAACAACATCATAAATTGAACAGTGATTGTTTTTTTTTGCAAAAATCTAAAAGGAAGACCGACTCACATGGTTACTTGTTGCAGCAACTCTACAGCTAGTCTGTACACCCCTTGAGGAACTTTTGCTGGGACCATGCACAGTTTATCTGAGCTACATTTTAGTAAATAAATATTAAGTGTCAAATGTAATCTAATTTAACCAATCATTAAAAATATTGTTAATACCATTTATGCTATTAAACTAAACAGAAATGCATATTTGCAATGCGAAAGTTACCATCAGATCAATTATTTAAGTATCTTCTATATGATCCCAAGGATACATGTCTACTGGCCTCTTTTCCCCCCAATCATTGTTGAAGTGTGTGAGTGTTATACATGGGAGGTCAGGAATGCTTAAGGAAGACTATCAACCCATGACCCATGGTTGCCCGGCAACAGATCTCTGGACAGATGAGTCAAAGGTGGAATAGTTTGCCTGAAAGGTGCAATGTTTGGCAAAAACGATAGTGCCTTTGAACAGGAGAACCTTAGACCAAAGGTAAAGCATGGAGGCATTGGCATTAGGGCAGGGGTCTCAAACTGGTTCCACGGAGGGCCGAGTGTCTGCAGGTTTTCACTCTCATCTTGTACTTGATTGATTCATTATGTCACTGATTGGTTAGGTCTACCCTCATCTGGTTATTTAGGTCTGAACCTGGAACCAATTTACAGGAAAAAACTAAAATCTGCCGATACTCGGCCCTCCGTGGAACCGGTTTGAGACCCCTGCATTAGGGAATGAGGGTATGAGAGCCATGTTGTACCGGAGAGTTCTTCAGGAGAATGTGAGGCCATTTGTCAAAAATCTGAAGAGAACATGCCCAAAGTACACAAACAGTCACAACAGAATGGCGTAAAAATAATATTTTAAGGATTATGGAAAGGCAGACTCAAAGCCCACATCTCAACCTTTCACAAATGCTGTGGATACTTTTAAAGTGGGCCATGCATACAAGAAAGTCTTTGAATATATGACACAGTTGAATGAATACCTTAAAGAACGGTGGTTTGACTTTTCTCCCAGTCTGTTTATGATGTTGATAGTGTCTTACATGGACAATATTTCAGTGTTTTTTTTTTCATTATGTTAACTTTATCTTTCAAAGTTGTTGTATTGTAGATATCCATAAATCCGTATTTGCCTGTCCAAATATGTAAAACAAGATCCTTTCCGGGGGTGTGCTTTTTCACATGACTGTACCAAGGACGAGGGTGTTATTTGGACACACCCATTAACTGAGTCAGAGACCAGCTGGAAATGTGCTAAAGGTGGAGCTGTTGTCTGAGCCATGTGTCTTGAGAGAATTTGTTTTATTTCATCTTAAATTAGACCTTACTGCATATGGTGTGCTCATTTTGGTATCTGGTTAGAAGTAGTGAATGATATTGGGAATAGGGTTTGTTTTAGGATGCACACTCCTGTAAGGCCAAGTCGTCTTGAGGCTAGCATATATTCCCAGCTTTCTGCTGTAACGCTACGTCTTGTCCTAACAAGCCTGCTTTACATGATAACGCTACTGTCAGGGCAGCAACGTGCCACAGAACTATTGAGAAATGGGCCGATTTCTTCCAGAGAAATGACTGTAGCATTACTGTATTGCCACATTCAGTGGGCTATGATATTTTATGACGCACAATGGGCTGTGATGTCTCATTTCCTGAAGATTCAACTATTGACAGATTGCTGGCAGAATGAAAAAAAAGTCAATATAAAGCAGTAAGTTGTTGTTGTTATATGTATTAGTAATGTTCATCCATGGATGTACATTCCTGTTCGTTGTAAAAGGAAGTAGTGTTTTAAGGAATTCAAACTGCGTTCCAGTTCACTAGTTGTGCAGCATGTAGGGGCTTGTTTAAGGTTGGTGGATGGTCTAAGCCCAGCTATGTACAGAGATTCAGTAACGAGCTATTCAACCAATGGGAAAAGTCTCATTACCAGGCTTAAAGGGATATAGCAACTTGTATGACCTGGGACAATAACACTTAACCCTTATGTTGGTATAAAACAATAACTGATCTGTGTCTGTCTTTATCCCCAGGCCTATAAGGGACTTGATTGAAGACATCAATTCAGGGAATGGCTGGATGTTTGGGACAGGCAAACTGAAGGAGCTGTGCAAGCTATTGCCTGAGAAGGAAGAGGTACTGTATTGCACAGCTTTATTCCATAATGCAGCTGGTGGCTGTAAAGAAACACATAGCATGTGCTGAACTAATCAACCAATATAGACCACTAAGGTGGGTTTAGTGAATGTGATTGGCGCAGTCCCAGTTGATGAATGCACTTCCTGTCAGAACTATCTTCAGGCTGTCAGATCTAGCTTTAATTCTAACGGTGTCCTCCCAAGAACCCTAATTCTGTGTTTAGCCGGCTGCTTTGCACCCTGCAATTCATTCCTGGTTTGCCCCTGAAGCTGCTGTAAGCAAGGTCAGGCCTATTGAGTCCGTGGATGGGGGATCCTGCTGTACGTGTTGCAGGGCCAGTAGGAAGCTGTCTGTCCTCTGCTCTTAAGATCAGATATCAGTGTCCCTGTCGTGGCCATCTAATGAACCCTCTTATACGAAATTGGCATATATACTCCTCACCTGTTCACCTCATAGCTGATGTGTGGTGAACATTCTGGCACTATGTGGTCGCCAAGCACTACCCAGGTGATTGCTACAGGTTAGTGGTGGATAAGGTGAGGTTCTCATAACTATCTAAAGCCCTTTGAGGACAGAAAGCCACTATGTACAGTGGGGGGGGAATATTCAGTCATTAAGGTTTTTAGGCTTAAACCTTCATTTCTTTGTATGTTTGCCTACTGACAAAGAAATGAAGGTTTAAGTTGCCAAACATCAGCCTCAAAACCTTAATGACTTGGAGAGGATCTGCAAAGATCCCTCCCGAGATGTGTGCAAACCTGGTGGTCAACTACAAGAAAACGTCTGACCTCTGTGATTGCCAACAAGGGTTTTGCCACCAAGTACTAAGTCGTGTTTTGCAAAGGGGTCAAATACTTATTTCACTGGGTAAAATGCAAATCAATGTGTAATTTATTTGAAATGCAGGTGAAGGAGCTGCTTGGATTCAAAGGGGACCAGTTAGCTCTTCCTGACGCGGACTTGTTTATGGTGTTACTGGTCAAAGTTCCCAGGTATGTGTGTGTTACTGTCTTGTCCTGTGTTCGGTTTTGAATGCCTACTGTGGTAAATAACATTATTGTTCATAATATTGTTCATCCTGTTCTTGTAGTTACGAGGAGCGCCTCAAAGGTTTAGTTCTCAAAGAAGAGTTTTTCCCGCTCATGGATGAATTGAAACAATCCATCAACACCATGATCACAGCTGGCAAAGGTAAAGTTTTCTCATGCATTTAATCTAGGTCTTAAAATGACAGTGTGTACCTATACTAACCTCAACAGTCTCTTTTGACTCACACTTTCTCCAGAGCTGTTGGAGAGTGACGACCTTCACACTGTGATACGTCTGGTGCTGAAGACTGGAAACTACATGAATGCTGTGAGTGGAAGACGGTTAAATCACACTGACATGTGACTACACATGTCTGTGTTATACAGTATGTTCACTCAGTTGTTAGCATGCTGATTAACAACTTATTCTCCAAGCTTTGACTAATCCACAGGTTAGTTTGTCCACCTGACTGTCTAATGTTCTGTCCGTAAACAGGGTGGCTACGCTGGCAGTGCCATTGGCTTTAGGATGGCATCTCTACTGAAACTAGTGGATACCAGGGCCAACAAACCAGGCATGAATTTAATGCACTTCGTTGTCATGGTAAAAAGAACTTCTGTAATACTTTCTCTTTACCTTTTTGTTTTCATTTTTATATGCAATATGTGTTTGTGTGTTATGTTCCTTACAGGAAGCCCAGAAGGTTGATGCAGCTCTTCTGAATTTTCCAGAGAAACTGTCGCACATCGCTGCTGCCGCAAGGTACGCTTCTGTAATATGCTCATTTCCACCATCATCAAGCGAGATACTGTAATAACTGTGTTATGCTCCCTAAAGGATCCACAAGGAGGACATTGAGAGTGATTATCAGAGGGAGGTGAAGAAAGTGAAAAGCGCAAAGGAGGAGGCACAGAAACATGTGGAGCAAACGGCTCATATCGAGGACTTTCTCATGGTGAGGTAGCCTTCCTGTGTGTTCTGCATTACCTTGTATTGCTATCTTACCCTGGGTCAGGGGTGGGTCAAACTACGGCCCGCGTGGCCATTCAATCCAGCAAGCGGATCTATTCACCAATGATCTTATTGAATTGGTAATGCCAGGCGTTTTGAGTGGACACACAATCAGTCGAGGGGAAACGGTGGGCCCTATGGAGACAGGCCTCTCTGCAGTTGCTAGGATAAGATGTGTGTCATTTTGCTTGTTTGTAGCGTTGTGTGTTGTTCTTATCTCCTGTAGGAAGCGGAGTGCCGTCTGGCAGAGACTGACCTGTCTCTTCAGTCGCTGGGTTCCATCTGTGACTCCGTGGCTGAGTACTTCTGTGAGGACCCCTCCAAATTCAGGCTGGATGAATGCTGCTCCATCTTCAGCTCCTTCTGTGAGAAGTTTCTGAGGGCCATCAAGGTAAATGCTTTGGTCTGTTTACTACTTTAGCGTGATATTATTTTCTGCATCCCTACTGGCAGAGCTCTTGGCCCCTTTGGCAGCCTAGCTCTCCATCTCACCGGTTCTTCTGTGAGTAAAGTTGCCTCTGGATGTGTGTGTGTGTGTGTGTGTAGGAGAACAGCGATCGAGAGGGTGCAGAGGTAAAGAGAAGAACCAGAGAAAGACTACAGAGTGCCTCTAATTCTGCTAAACGTCGCTCCACCGCCACCTGCTCCATGCGGGACAAAGACATGGAAGGAGTAGCCCTGGAGTCTGTACTACAAAGGTAAGTCATACCTCAATTCATGTGAGTCTCAAGTTTCACAGTTATTGAAATACTTATACAATCGTTTTCTCATTCATTGTTTCATTTGATGAAGGTTCCTGACTAGCCGTGTGTCCCGAAGGCAAAGAGTCCCGCGAACGCCCTCCCCAACTAGTGCCGGCATATCAGAGATTCCCGTTCAAGCAAACCTCCCCTTGATTGAACAAGGGAACCGAGGGTCCGGTAAAGCCATAGTGGCGTGTAAGAAGAACGAGTGTAACTCTGACAGAAACCCAACTGTAACCTCCCCGAGCGACCAGAAAGACAAGTCCTACAACAAAACAGACTGGAAGGAAAACATGATTCCCCATCCTGAGGAGTTGCAGTGTAACCCTAATAAAACCATGCAGAAACATTCTAGTTCTACACAGCCAACTGACAAAACTGGTTATGGCAGCTCCTCTACAGTTAGACCCATGTCAAGGATGACTGAGGAAGAGGAGGAGGGAGATGAGGAAGAGGCCCAGAAGTTGCGTGAAGTGTCTAGAAAGGTGCTGCGGTATCAGAGCAGCCGTGGTAGTCGATCATCTGGAGAGTATGGTCTGGACCAGCAGACATCTCCTAAAGCCACCAATGAAAACCCCTCCACCACCAACATGTCACCCAAAGTTACAACCACCAATGCTACCTGTTCTGCCACCTCCTCCCCCTCCTCCTCCACTGGGCAGAGGACCATACAGGGAGATCGACTGAGGGATACATGTGGCGGGAGTGAGAGCCTGGCTAGGTACCTCAACTCTCGCCTCTCCCCCAAGGACATAATCACCCGTAGATACAGCTTAACCCTCCCCTCTAAGTCCTCTACCAATGAAGAGGAGGATAACTTCTTCATTTTCCCTGCTACCCCTACCCTGGGGGTCATTGGCAGGATGAGGTCAGTGGACACTGGTCTAAAATCCTCAATAAAAACCAACGCCCCTGCAGAATCCAACGCCCCTGGCCAATCGGAGAAGTGTTGTGTCCAGTTGCTGGTGTTGGAGAGCCCCTTGTCAAAATGCAATGTGTCAACGTCCCAAATCACCACCTCCAGGCCCTCTGAACCCACAGGTTTGGCGCTACTAACAAGGTCTGGCCACTCTGACCCATTTTGTGCCCAGCCGGGCAGGGTGTCAGAGACACTATCAGCTGTTGAGACATCCGCCATAATGAATCCAGAAGAGCCTGCCCAGCGCAGGGACTCGTCCGTAGAGAAGACAGAACCTCCACTCTTACATCTACAATTGACAAACAGCCAGGATGGGGAGATGAATGTCCCCTCTCCCACCCCTCTCCAGACACGCGTCTCCCAGCAACCCACACAGACTAACTCCATTCAGAGCCCCGAACACACTACAGACAATCCTTCAAAGAGCCCAAAGGCCAAACCCTCAGAAGCCAATGGATTCTTGGCATTTTTTAAACGCCTGGGGGAAAGGAGGAGGCCACTTTGAGGGAAATGTTCTGTTCAAGACCTGATGTCCAGGAGTTTGCCAGCAGAGAGACCTACATGCATTATTAGTTGGGCACACAAAGCAAGAGTTCCCAGTTTAAATCTTCAACGTATTACTTTGGCGTGAGTGTGGCCAAAAGTCTAGTGCACAGAGCATTTCACCAGTAACCGAAAGCGTGTCATTCTGTCCTTCGTAAGAGCGTTAGAATTGCTTACAGGGTTTACGATTTGACGGCACCTTGCTCCTCTCCATGTTGGAGCAATTCCAATTCCAGTTCAGTTGGACCTTCTGCCTTTCTGTGTGAGATTTGTGTATCAGGTAACAGGCAAACAGGAACACTAGTCGTATGTTTAGGGCCATGGGGGCACAGTGTAAGTGTATACATCTCATTTGGAGTAGTGGGTCGTGTGCCCTGCTATCGGTTTGAGACCCTGCTCTGCACAACACTACAATACATCAACAATGTGAAGTACCGGTATCATGGTCAAGTCACATTGAATTGTAGAAGTCTCCCTCACCCTTAGTTAATGCATGTTATAAGCTCTTTTTGCCGAAATTACAGTTGAGAGTGTGTCGGTAATGGTCTCCACCAACTTTGCACAATGTACACAGCTTTTTCGGGTTCCTTGTGCATAGTTGAAATCCTAGGCGTTGTTTCAGCAAAGGTCTAGGTATACTCGGGATTCTTCTATTGAGCACATTGCTATTGTGTGTCCGTTTCTTTCTCCTGATCTATTTGTTTGGTCAGTTTGTAGGCAATACAAGCTCAATTTGTAAAATGAAGATTCCTGATTCCAAGCATGGCAGCTGCCACACCTTTCCATACCCAGTCATGCCACACGTGTTGGGCATTTGTCTTTTCATGCCTAAACAGCTCCACGGTTCCTAGATTCATGTTTAAAAAGCTGGTAGAGACCTACCCAAGAAATGAAAGGTGCTTCTACAAAGTGTTGAAAAAAGGTTCTGAAGACTTATGTACATGAGATATTTAAGTATTTTAATTTCAATAGATTGGTGTAAAAAAGAAACAATTGTTTTAACATTATGGGGTATTGTGTGTAGATGATTGCAAAAAAAGATTTTTCTGTTTTGAAATGCACTCCTTTTATTTGCTTTATATAAGTGTATTCTAAACAACTTAACTCTAAATGGCACTATTTCTTTCTTTGATCAGCTGAGAAGTACAGTGCCCTCATGAAGTATTGGGACAGTAAAGTCAGTAATGCAATTTTATGGAAATATGAATATGAGTAAAAACGTGTAGTATTTCACAATTTTTGTCTGTTAAAAGCACTTCCAGATTTCCATCCTCTAATTGTATGTGAGCATACGTTTGTGGACATTTGTCTCACTGGTGTTTCTAACTGACCTAATGGTTCCTGTTGCACTGATTGTTCACACATGGGAGCTGTGAAAAGTATATTCTCAGTTCCATTCGTTTTTGCTGTAGGCATAATCCAACAGGAATACTAGGAAGCTATTAAAGAAAAGCAAGCAACTTGGATGGGACTCAATTAGAACCTTTGCACAAGTTGGGTATAGCCCAATCAACAGTTTGGAATGTCCTGAAAAATACTGTTAATGTCTTCAACAATCGACAATGACCGGGTCGGCCAAGGTAAACTACAGCAGTTGAAAAGCAACCCTTAAATAACTGTCAGCCAAATAACTAACAACTTCCAGAATGCTTTCACAATGTTCTGTTTTCAGGCGGCTTTGTCATTAACAAAGGCTACAGTGCATGATACAAACCTCCGTTCTGCACGGAAATCTAAAAGGCCAGATTAAAATTGGCTACGAAGTGCAGAGATCAGCCAGTACAGTTTTGGAAAAGAGTTTGTGGACGAATGAGACACACTGCCAATGCAACCAAGGAGCTCATCGGGGTAAAAACGTGGAGCGTTTACAATGGCCAAGTCAAACTACTGACTTCAATCTAATTGAACATGTTTCACTTGCTGAAGAGGCGACTGAAATCAGAAACTCAAAATGTCTGCCATACAGCCTTGGCAAAGCATCTTAAAGGATGAAACCAAGAGTTTGGTGATCTCACTGGATTGCAGACTTACTGCTGTTATTGCATGCAAGCGATTAACGACCAAATACTGGCTTTGCACTTTTGCTTTAAGTTGAATTGTCTCAATACTTATACTTGCATGAAATGTGGGAATGTAACTCTGAACGTGTTGTTATTCTTATGTGATAAAACGTGTTGAAACAACCAGAAATGAAAGCTTGCATTTTGTACCTCATATTCATCTTTTAATCATATTTACGTATGCCTTCAGTATACAGCAGAAAAAGCAATTGTGACTTTACTGCCCCCATATTAATGGAGGGACACACGCAGGTTATGAACACTATACATATACAACCCTCTGCATTGGAAAATAATAGGCCTGCTATGTCTGTTGGGTGGAGGTCTTTTAGGAGAGGGGTGTTTTTTGTTTTGCTTGGTTGTTTGCACTTAAGTTTATTCAGGTCTATATTTCATGTCTTGTTTTTTTTACATGTTAAAAAACGGAAACCCCCGTTTTACATTTGTAAATGTTTATTTATTTTGTGCATCTAATAAAATATTTTAAACCAAGAATTACACCCGCGAATCTGAGCAGGTATATATATTTTTTTCAATCAAAGCATAATTTTTCTGTTTAGTATAGAGAAATCCCAAGTATCTTGGAGATGGAGGAACAGACACAGCCTCCTGGTTTTCTGCTGTTGTACTCTGCTGTAAAGGAGGCACACAGAACACGCCTTCTCAGGAAGTCGCTTTGAAAACGCTTAAACAACTCCCTTGTTTCACACTAAGGGATGGAAGTGAATGTGCAATGACTAGCGGAGTTTATTGTTTTTGAATTGACTCTTTAGCTCAGAAAGCTCAAGAGCTAGCTAGTGTGGTGTGTTACCATCGCAAACAGTTGTATTTAGTATGTGTTGCCTGAACCAGAGTGAATGTTCTTCTTGGACTATTTTATTTGGGAAGTTTGGACTTTTTTATCCCACATAATGTGTATCCAAATGTTGAAAAGGTAAAAAAGTCTTATGTGGTGAACCATTGAACAGAGACAAATTCTAATGAGTGTTGGATGTTAGGATTTACAATTTCTAAAACTTGGGATGAATGCTACACCACAGAGATGTTTGTAATTATTAAATGTTTAACAATGATTAAATGCATTGTTTTCAAATTGTCTATGGAAAAACAAAGTAATTCTCCCAAAACATTGAGGGTCTGAAGTTTTTAACATAAACTGTTTATCTTTTCGATAGTTGTGGAAGAAAATATGCTGTCTGTTTATATGGTATACTCATCCACATAAAACAACGTTACTCTGAGGCTGACATCTGTTGATGATTGAGCCTGGTATCTATCCTCAGTGATTGTAATCAGTGAAAAGTTCATTGTTCAATTATGAGCCAGTTACATTTAGCAACAGGCAGACAAGCCTGTACCCCTGCAGTATTGTCAAAGCATTAGCTTACCTGTGAAACTAAGCTAGATATAAAAAGTAAAAGTCATGGGAAGATGTCGTTTTGTACATGGTACTCTACTGTAGTGTTAAATGTCTTTATGGATAGAATTGATTTACCTCCATTGACTGATTACCCCCAATATGATTTTGGTACTGGGATACTTTATCTGAAAGTGCAGTACTTCGTTTATTCCACTCGATGGCAGAGTGAGATAACTACAAAGTCAGTCCTAGACCAAAAAATATGTTTATATATTCTACATTCTCATATTTCCCCAGAAAAGAACATGCCACTTATGCTTACCAATTTATTTAAAAAAATGACACATTTATCCGTGTCTAAGAAAAATAACGGAACAATTTTTCCCAAATAGTGTACAATTTGTTGTATTGCCAGAGGATTTTCTTAAAGATGAAAAGATTACATTCGAATTGATTTTTGAGGCTTTAAGAAAGAAAATTAGAATCTAGTATTTCATATACAAGCTGTTAAATAATTAAAAAAAATCAATTATTATTCATCATCTGATGTTCTTTCTTGTCTTGCTTATATCAAGCATGCTAAATATTTGGGACATGTTCCTGTTAGTCTTAAACAAAGACAGCCATGTGTTGCTCTCATGTGAGTCAGTGTTTCAACCGTTCATGGTGAGGAGGAGGGGGCATTTAATCCTAAATCAAGTGGGCTTGGTCAAAGTATTGCTCTAAAGAACATAGGGTACCATTTGGGATTCAACCCATGCCACTGGTACAATGGATCCATGCAGTCCCCAATCAATCCCCAAAGATGTGCCTTGGTCTTTCTGCATAGAAATGTGCCAGGCTCTCGGACCCCCCTCTGTCTTTGCAGCCAGGACCTCAGCATGAACACCCAAGTATACCTGACCTCATGGGGTGGGAGAGGGATTCATGTGTATTGAAGATCTCTGGGAGTGAGAAGAGGGAATCTGGGTTAAACCCTTTGAACTTCTACGCTCTAACAGTCATCCGAATCTGGCACGCCTGTGACTTCCTCATGGATTATTTTCATATTCCCTCGTGGAAATAAATACACTACAATACCCTAAATGAAATCCTGGGTAGTTTTAGAAAGATAGATTTCTGTCCTTGAATTCAAAGTGTTGATAAGAACACAGATGTGTAGATTACAGCTTCCACTATATCTAATGATCACTGGGGACAATCAGAGGTCAGAAGGGAAGTTCAAGAGCCTGCAACAATTTTCCTCTTCTCTAATCCACACCTTCAAACTGCTTGATTTGTTTAAATTGTACGTATGTTCTCATCACAAATAGCGCCCTTTCACCTATACATTTCCTCTAGCATACATTTGCACAAAAGATTTACAGTAAAAAGGAAATAGGATGCCATTTGGGACATGCATCACATGTCAAATGTTTAGACACAAACTATTTTTTTACCACCTCATGAAACTAGATGAAGACAAACGGTGGCTATTTGAAGAATCTACAATATAAAATGTATTTTGACCTGTTTAACGTTTATGTTGCCTACTACATGAACAATTTAATTGTCTAGATGTCTTTTCTATTAAAAACAGGGAAAATAAAGATATCCCCTTGGATGAGAAGGTGTGGTTAAACATTTGACTGGTGTTGTATATGTTATGTATGTGTAGAGGAGGAGCCGGTAGCCTGTCTCAGCTACTGTACAGTCTGCTGGTACGTCTGTCTGCCATCTGGGCCGGATGCAGTCTCCATAGCAACCCCATCTCTTAGAATGCAGCCCACCCTCTCCCCGTTGCACCGTCCCTCTCGTGTCACTCCCACCATCTTTCTCCTAACTCTCCTTCTCCTCCCTCACCTCCTTCCTTTCTCAGGCACACCGATGCATTTTCTTAAGTCTCTTCACCCATTTAATACCACATTTTTCCAAGACATGAAAATGTCTAAATAATGTGTCGTTAGTAACCCTTTGAAATACTTGTAATAATATTTTTCATGGAAAAGCAGGTGAAAACAATTGTGACCGGTGGGATAATGTGTTTTAATAATGTGGATTAACAAAATGTTCCTATGCAGTCATCAAAATGCTTATATATCCCAGCCCACATATTAACACATTTAAAACCCCGTCACCGGCAGACAGCACCACAGCCAATGGGAATGCTAAATCACATTCAAGTGCAACTAATTTACAAATCAAAAGCCGTTATACAACACCTAGATGAGTAATGAAGAAAACAACAATCGTCAACATCGTTACTTTATTGCGTCATTGTTACTTTAGTGCCATATTCATGGTAACATTGTCATTGTAACATTTTAGTGCAACATTCACTAACAACTGTGAAGGTGAACATGAAACATTTAGTTTAGGTAACATTCATAGTTGAGGTAGTCTGTAGAAAATGCAAGTAGAGGCTAAAAAGTCATTTTCATTGGCTTTTTTCCTCTTTTGTGAACGTTTCTTTTCTTCCTATTGTGTTCATTGCACAGCTTCTCCTCACCCTTTATTGACTTCTCTATTTTTCTTTAGTTGTCTTTTTCATCCCTGTTTTATTCACTCCTATCTCCTTTTCTACTGTCCATA
>JACXGK010001457.1:37433-69738 GCA_016801125.1 Novumbra hubbsi | reverse complement strand
CCCGACCCCTGGCCGAGCCCAACCCTGCTGCTTTATAGAACTTCAATATGTATAGCACATACACACTCTGCGGAGAACAAAAGGAAGAAAACACTACAGTTACATCTAGAAAAGGGCGTGGCCGCTTCCTCCGACGAGGCGGGACAGAGGGACGGGGAGGAAGATGGCCTTGCGCCCGGGAGGTGAGTGACGTCGGAGCGTCGCAGCGTAAGCGGGCCCCCTCCCCCCCCCCTAGGGAGTGCGCCACGGCCGACCCTGGGGGTGTGCGGGGGGTGTGGGGGGGTGCGGGCTGGGTGGTGGTGGTGGTGGGGAAGGGGGGTTTGCGTGGCTATCATGTGGCCCACCCCTCGGACAGGCGCACGCGCTTGACCGACGGGCTCTCGCGCTCGTCCAGGGCGGGCCGGGACGGCCCCAGCGGGGAGTGGAACTCGTGCCGGTGGTCGTCGCGGTCGCTGCCCTCGTGGGAGCTACTGCAGCTGCTCAGGCTGTCGACGGGGGAGCGTCCCGAGTCCTGGCGGGACGACGCGCTCTGCTGCTGCGGGACGCCGTAGCAACCCGGCGTGCTGCTGGCGCGGTCTCTGGGAGGAGAGACAGGTTCGGACTTGATGTGCAGGCTTTGGGCAGAAGGCAGGGACAGGTTTGAACTCTGACATAAGTGATTGCTATTGCAATTTCTGTGGGAGGGGGGAAAAGGAAACGCAGGGGGTTACACAGTGATGGGACACGGACACACACACACACACACAGCGGTAACACAGGAACACACACGCCGGTTGAACCTGTGCCCACCCCACATCCAGTCACAACGAATCAGCGTTTGCCGTCTCAACGCGTGTTAGTGTTTTTCTATGCGGTTCGCCCAACACATTTTAATGTCAATGATTCCCTCCCTTCTCGGTCCTGTCAACGGCTTGCTAAAGTGGTGCGTGGGAATGTCCTTCGGTACTCACCCTAGCTGGCTGAGGGCAGAGTGCTGCATGTTCTGGAGGTGCTGCTGTTGCCATCCGCTCATGGAGCCCAGGTGGAGGGAACTACCACTGTTAAAGCCTGACAGGGAGGACAGGTCTGCGCTGCTCAGAGAGTATTCTGCCGCACACAGACCTAAAACAATCAGTCCAAAACTGGTCCGAGGCATTTCAACTTGTAAAGTACTTCGTTTTAAATGAGGTGTGGAAAAAAAACAAAATCATTGAGTTCTTCAGTGTACAATTTGTGCCGCGCCAATACAGGTGTCATTGAGTCACAGTGTAAGTTGGTGACATGGCGTATTATGTTGCAACAGCACCACCTGGCGGTCAGTTAGTGTAATGGCATTCTTTAACATCACATGATGAGGCCACGTTTCGTCCTACTGATAGGTGATTTGCATTCCCACCCTGCCTATATTGCCAATAATCTCAGTGAAGTCCTGCCTTTGAGTAAATCTGTTGCATAGGAAAATATTGGTACGTGTGTGTGTAAGCAACTTATATAACCACATGCCGACATAGAGTGTGTATAACAAAGGCTGTGTACGCGCGTCTGTGCGCGTTGAACTGATGAAGAAGCAGCGGTACCTACCAGTACCGTATGAAGTAGAGATGGCTGACGGGTAACCACCCATTCCTTGCCCTGGTAGGGTGGGCGTTGCTACAGAAACCACAGGGGTGGCCAATGACTGTGCAGACTGGGAGTTTATTCTCTGGTTCTACGTGGGTAAGAAAAACAGAGGAGAGAGAGCATGAGCACCGGCACAAAACAAGTCAGCGACAAAAAAAAACAAGATTAAAAATAGACCCTCTTTTTTCCCCAGCGCCGCAGATGCTAGAAAAATGAACAAAGATGCCAGCTTCTTGGAAACTAATCACTTGACACGCGGCACCGCTGAACCCTGCCAACCCTATCATTTACCACCCCTTCTGTGGACCTGCCGTCGCTATAGTAACCCCGTCGGTCTCCAAGGCAACAGAAACAGCATTGGTTGGGAGAGGCAGTTTATTGTGGCTGGGTTAGTGCGGGAAGGATGGCGTTTTGGGGCCAAAATAACATTTCCTGGTTCTGAGAGGAACGAAGCATTTAGAGTAAGGTGCCATGCAACGGCCCTGGATCCCACGGGGGGAGGAAGGTGGCATAGTGCAGGCCATGGGGGGGGGGGGGAGTGGGATGCAATGACTTAGATACACCACTAGGTGTCAGCCTGGGCCATGCGAAATTGTTTCCCATCCCTACAACACATGCCCTGCCGATTGCTTGAGGTGCTACACAACTGTAGTAGCCCCCATGTGAAAAAACCCACGTCTTTCTAACTGTAACATATTGAAAAGTTATCGCTGACCCGACACCAGCAATAAGCACAGCTGAGACACCCTCTGGGAGTTATAAGGTCTTAGCTCAGCCAGGTTGAGGGTTGAAGCACAAAAACTGCTCCACCTTTTGTCTGGGGATGGTGGATGACATCGGTGGTTTGGGGATTTTTATTATTCTTTACAAGCCCACTTACCAATAGCAGATCAACATCCTCAGACTGGGAGCATTAAGAGGGAGGGCGATAAATTCCAATTAATTTCATTGGATTACAGAAGGGGCCTGGTGTGGTTTGTTGAAGCTATGCGACCAACCAGGATAAACCATGACTAGAGTTCTGCACTAACAGTCCAGCATGTCGCAATGGCAGCACACATACAGTGTGGGACACTCTATGCACAGTCAGCCACTGAAGGCTAACACTCAAAATCCAACATAGTAACAAAGACAGTAAACATAGTTACAGGAGAAAAAGAGAAAGTACACTTTAGGTTAAAAGGAGGTTAGGATTTGACTGGAGCTAGGGCTGAGATTACTATGGTAATTGGGCTGGACTAGGGCTGAAATGGGGCTGGACTGGGGATAGACTGTACTTAAATAGGAATGGGAGGGGGTGTGTGGTTGGGTTAGACTTGGGTTGGGGTTGGGACTGGGGTTGGACTGGGCCTGGACTGTGAGTGGAGTGGTGTTAGACTAGGGCTGGTGTTGGACTAGGGTTGGGGTTGGACTAGGAATAATGTTGGACTGGGACTGCGGTTAGGGTTTGGTTTGGACTGGGATTGGACTGGGGTTAGGATTGGACTGGGGTGGGACTGGGACTTGGGTGGGACTGGGGTTGTACTGGGATTGGGGTTGTACTGGGACTGGGGTTGGACTGGGACTGGGGTGGGACTGGGACTGGGGTTGAACTGGGACTGGGGTTGTACTGGGACTGGTGTTGTACTGGGACTGGGGTTGTACTGGGACTCACGATGGAGGGCATGTTGTTCTTGGCTCCAGGGGGGATCAGCACACGCAGGTCAGGCTTGCGGTTGTTCATGCCCAGGTTCATGGGGGGGGGAGACTTGGCCTGCATGCTCTTGTTCATGCTGCCCGGAGAGACCAGCAGCCCGGGGGAGTTGCGGTGGTGGCTGCCGTAGCCGTTGCCTACAGAGGGAGGACAGAGAGGGGCCGTCGTTACATTGTGTGTCTGTATCCTACACAATGTCGTCAGAAGGCAGCAGACAGTTGTACTGAGAAATATGAGGTGGCAACGCTGCATTACAGAGAGAACGTGGGAGAGAGAGAGTGAGATAGCGAGAGAGAGAGACGGAGAGAGGGAGAGAGTGATAAAGAGAGAGAGAGGGCTGGAGCGAGGAAACAGTGACCCAGTCAGACCGATGACAGCGAGTCTAATAACGGGGGAGAAAATCCTATCCGCCTAATTTGTGAGGACTTCTGTCCTTTCTTAAAGGAATATCGCTTTCCCCCCTGTCATTGTCAATCAGGCTACCCTGCAGACATCCATGTAACAACATCAAGTTAGGACCTTGAAGACCACATAGGGACAAGCACCCAGCATTTGGCCATCAGCTCTAGACACATGTTGCTTCCTTCAGACAAAGACCTTGCCTGAGGATAGACACTAAACTCACAGTGCTCGTCTGACAGAAACTCTAAGTGACTGGCTGACAGACAGACAGACTGACTTGTAGACTGACTGGCTGACAGACTGACTGTTAGACTGATTGATGGGCTGACAGACTGACTCGCAGACTGACTGAAACAGATTGGCACCAACCCACGAACCAGCAGGGCTGCCGCTTCGCAACGTTACCTTAACTAAAGGCATAGAAAGAACGAGAAAGAACGAGAGAGAGAGAGAGAGAGCAGAACTCTTTCTTTTTACTCCAGGCCTGCTCCCACCCACTTTCCTAGGGGTACTGCAGAACGCTGTATGGACGTTTCCCACTTGAAAGACAGGCAGGAATTATACGTTAGACATAAATTAATTCCCGAATCATATACTTCAGGGGAAAATGAGTCGCAGATGTCTTCCTGGGCAATTTCCCCCTGCTGATCTTTGTTTAATTTGAGAGCGAGGTTTTTGTTGTTTGGAAATGAAAAGTCTCAAAAGCCCAATTTGAACAATCTGAAGAGCAAACGACCGCTAGTGTTAAAGGAAAATCAAGCTGTCTAACAGAAAAAAAAGAAGAGAAAAACTGTTTGCATTTGTGGGTGTCTGGGAGTGTGTATGTCTGTGAGTATGGGCTTGTCTGTGAATGTCGGTCTACGGTTGTGTGTGTGTGCGTGTGTGTGCGTGTATGTGTGTCTTAGTGCATGTGCTAGTGTGCAGGTGTGTGCGTCGAGACCCCTGTGAGTCAGGCCGGGTGCACGCCGTCAGCGCTCGTGTGTAAAATATCACTTGTCAGTTTATCACTTTTGATATGTCGACGCCCCAGGAGCACGATGGTGTGTGTACACTGAGCCCGTGTACGGACGCACGTGGGTGTTTTGTACGAGCTCCTCGGAGCGCCACTCCACCCAGCTGCCTCGCTCTCGTCCCCGTGGCTGGGTCCTTGTGCTGTGAAGTGGACCCATGTGGAGGGACGTGAATGAGAAGCCTCTTTCCACTCCATCTCTATGAGGCTTTCTGTACACACGTGTTATAGGGCCAATCAAAACAGCCGGAAACAATCTGCTTCTAGGACGCGTCAGGGAATTACGTGTGGGGAACAATGGCAGAAACGTATCGAAACTTTACAGACGCTGGAATCTCGAACAAGACGGTCGTACCATTTGGTATGACCGATGCAAAGGTAAGGCCAGAGATGCACGTGTCACTACCGTTACTGAACCAAGTCTGAGTGGAACAGAGAGAGAATAGAGAGAGAGAGAAAAGAGAGAGAGAAGAGAGAGACCTGTAACCTTAGAGTCTAGCTGATCACAGCCAACTGCCTACAAGTGCAGGAGGGGAATTCAGGCAGCCATTTTAGGGTATCAGCATGGTTGAGCTGGCTGATATGGAAAGATACACATGCGTTGCCTCTTGATGTGGTCATTTATTTAGGGTCCCAGCTCAAGGTAGAAACATTGAGTAGAGGAATTGGTTATTGCACAAGTAAAAGGGTTAGGACAGGTGTCATAAGCTGTTACCAAACGGTTTAATGTAGGTTAAACATAATTGAAGACACTTGAGTATTGAGTCCTGGCCAAGCTGCTAGCAACAAGGCTACCGAGAGGCTAATGCTATAGCAGGCATCTGGCTAGAGACAAGCCGCTTAACAGCTGCTTGGTGATTCGGAGACGTGGTTGTGACCGAAACAACAGAGTAGCACAGCGAGAGGAGGAAGACTGCAAGCGAGTGTTTTGAGGAAGTACATAAATGAACGCTCACTGCCCAGATAAGACAGCCTGTCTGCAGTACAAAAACAACAACATCAGATGTGAAGTTGAGATATAAACCTAAAGGCTATTCCTGTAAGCAGATGAGACCAGGGGCCTATCGTGGGTTGAGGGCTCCCAAACTGTTACTGTACGCTAACATACCAAAATGTACCCAAAATTTGCATCTCTGAACCGTCAAGACGTGCTTATTGGGCCTCTCTGGCTCTTTCACACGTACACACACACACACACACGTTCTCTTACACACACAAACGCACACACACGCGCGCGCGCGCGCAGAGACACAGACGGACAGACAGACACAGAGACGGGTGATGTGGTTAAACTCGTGTACATTCTGCTGTTACTGAACAATTTCTGATGTCCTGTTGTGGTCTAACGGATGCGCTTCATCCCGTTCTTCATACCCAGGCTCTTCTGTTGCGGTTTGGCCGATTCAAATCTGAACACACCAACTGAACCACGGTGGCAAGTTAGCTAGCCGGCTAACTAACAGCATCCACCGTATGCGCATACAGCCAAGGGCAGGAATACAGGGATCGCTAAGCTTGATATAGAACATGTCTTTGTCTCAGATTCCGATATTGGACGAGAGGACAGGCCAACAGGATGGGGGGGAGGGGGGGGGCTTTGCATCTGTGGAGCGGTTCCAGGCTCTGGTTTGAGTTTGTGCGTGTGTGTGTGTGTGTGAACTGTGGAGACGTGTGAGAGATTTAGCTGAGAGGTGACAGGAGCTGGTTAATTCTCCCCAACGATGTAGGCAGCAGGGATCAGCACGGTACTGACAGCTACATGCATGGCGGTGTACTCATACTGGGACAACCTTCATCAGGCTGCTCTCTCCTCATCTCTTCGTCCCTCTCTCTCCATCTTTCCCCATCTCCCTCTCCCCTCGTCTCCATCCTTCCCCAGCTGGCAAATGGGTTGACAGTCAAGACATACACACACGCAGACAGAGAGGCCGACAGACAGACATGCAAAGCCCTGCCACGACACTTCCACAGCAAGGAGGCGACAACTCCACCTTCCAGTATCAGAATGTGTCATGTGTCGCTTATCAATCAAATCTGTCTGGCGGGCGCCGGTACCCACAGGGGGACTGTGAGTAGGCCGTATGTCAGAGGACGAGGGGCATTTCAAATGACAAGAAAGAATGTCTGCCGCAGCGAACACCAGGTCCAAACCCTCACCGCTGACAGGCAGCTTATCAAAGCAGAGGCAGGGGGAAAAAAAAGAAAGTTAACGGCCAGCCACCTCACATTGAGTCACACGCAACCCAGAGAACATCATTAAAACCTATGAGTGGCTTTACAGAACGCTTCCATCTGGGCCCCTCTCCACCCCCTAACCCTCCTGCAGACATGCTTGGCTGAATATTCATCACGAGGTCCCCCCCCCCCCCCCCCCCCCCCCCCCCCCCGTAGGATTTATGAGAGACTTGAATGGAATCTTTTTAAGTTCCACATGACTCCGTCCACGGCGTGTTTTCACCGCGAACGGCCGTGCTGATTGCTCACAGAGAGCCTCTGTTCATTGCCGTGGCGACACAAAGGCTGCATTTGAAGCCGCGGTCCGGGACGCGCTGCCGACGGAACACACGCCGCAACAAACGGCCCTGTTGTGTGTGTGTTGTGAGTGCGTGAGGGACCAGACAGAGGGACCGGGCACTGACCCCGGTGCGGGAACCCTGGGGGCCAGACAGGGCCGCCCAGCTGTGTTCCCCTGACCCCCCCCACCCCCACCCCCCCTTCCACTAATTATGCAAACACATTTACACGAACACAAACTGATGTGAAATCGTAGCTCGAGTTAGCGCTTGACATATCCCCAGAGGTTGATAAACATCTGTAGGTGTAGTGAAAACTCATAAATGTTTGGTTTAGGCATTAGCGTTAGGGTCAGGTATAATTTCAGAATGGTTGAAGTAAGGGTTTAGCTTTAGAAACAAACAAAAAAACGAAGTAGCCTCACAAAAAAAGAATCTCCACACAGATTTAAAATCACAAAGTTTGGAGTCCATCACCATCCACACCTCAACACCCTAGGGAACTGCCTGTCTATTTAAAAATGTAGTTAATGCTCACCCCTGCCCCTAGTGGTCAGTTAGGAAATCACATGTAGACGTTTTTATGGTATGGTTAGAAAACACGTCGATCTGGAGTGATCTCATTTCAGTCACACACCTTCCTCAACCTCAACACACACCCTTCCTACTTTAGGAAAGCTTTGTTCATATTGTTCTCCAGACTACTGGATCTATAAGGCAGAGGACATGTGTTGGAACAGGCCAGTATTAAAGGAAGACAAACATGTTTGACTGAAGCTCACACGATGCCTCCCCTTCTATAACATTACACACACATGACGCGTACCCTTCCATGATGGTACACACACATGAAGCCTACCCTTCCATGACGGTACACACACATGAAGCCTACCCTTTCATGACGGTATACACACATGAAGCCTACCCTTTCATGACGGTACGTCTTGTCTTCCTCTCTACTCTATTATTATTCTAATTATTTGAAAATGAACTGAACTGAGAACAGGATGTGCCAACAAACGCAGACATGGAGAAACATTCCCAGAGGAATTCCAAGACCACTACAATCAACGCGTCGTGGACAGGATCTCCACTTAGGTTGGTATTAGTCATGGGTTTTATGACCTGGCTGGGAGACTGGGCGCATGGTGTGTGCGTGTGTGGCGGTGCCATCCTTACCAGCACTGGTGCCCACGCCAGTGGTAATGTCAGAACCCATGAGGCCACCTAAGGGATGAAAGGAGGAGAGGAAACAGGAAAATAAGCCATTAAAGGAGAGACCTTCCTATAGCCACATCGCTCTAACATCCATATCAACTCCCTCCTCCTCTCATGCCTTTCAACAGACATGACCAACTTCATCTCTCAGTCGGCTGCAGTGAATCAAATATTTCATCGGCTGCAGTGTCAAGACGCCTGCCCTGAAAGACGCTGGACAAAGTCCCCCTCCATGCCCCGGACTAGTGGAATTTGATCTGAGGCCCGGAGGAAAGAGTTCCCTCTGCTGGCCCCTAAATGCCACTCTCTGCGCTTGGCTTCCTTGTGAGGCAGCAGTGGAACGCTGAGAGCTACTGCCCAGGGTTGGGAGGGCAGTGAGCTGGTGCGGTCAGTGTTTAGTTTGTGTTGCTACTCGATGCGTGAGACCTAATGACAAAGAGGGACTAAATAGAGTCCTCAGACAACAATAACGAGCCAGCAGTCCTGCGGTACTTATGTACACACCGGCCCAGGCGTCCCCAGGAAAAAGCCTCGCACTAAATCGGCTCTGATAGAGGTTTTGAAATGATATACGGACAAATGATATGAACAATATACTGAATTGGGTAAAACAACCGGTTTGGTTCTATTAGATCTAAGTGCTGCATTTGGCTTCTGGACAGGGTGAAAACAATGTGTAGGACATTGGCGATCAAGAATCTGACAGGGTGGCTATGACACGTGGAATTCCGCAGGGATCAGTTCTCGGACCTCTTCTGTTTAATCTATATATGCTACCTCCAGGCCGAACTACAGGAAAACCATAATAACTACCATTGCTATGCAGATGATACTCAGATATATAAAGCACCGAACCATTCGACTACAACTCAATAGACTTTGGTGTCCCAAAAAGACCAAGAGAAGCTCATCCATGCTTTTATCTCCAGTAGGGGTGACAATTGTAGTGGGCTTTTAACTGGATTCACCAAAAAGTCAAACAGCTGCAGCTCATTCAGAATGCTGCTGCTCGAATGTCAACCAGGACCAAGAGAACAGAGCACATCACTCCGGTTCTGTAATCTCTGCACTGGCTTCCAGTCAGAATAGATTTTAAAGTGATGCTTTTAGTCTATAAATCACAGTTTTAGGCCATGTATCCATTTCTGATGTCTGAGTCCAAACTAAACATGGTGAAGCTGCATTTTGCATTAAGCTTCCTCGTGGAATCTACCAGTTATGTTTCTATTAAGTTTTTATTCTATTTCAATTGTTTTCTATGTAAAGCACATTGGATTGCCTATTTGGCATTTTTATTCTTGTATTTGTTTTTGTTCTAGATTTCTTTGGTATTTTTCTTTGTAAAGCACACTGAATTGCTTCTACATATGAATTGCGCTATATAAATCAACTAGCTGGCTTGGTCTGAATGCAATAGAGAGCAACCATCCTTTAAATAAAATATGAGCAAAACACTTTATTTCCTCTGTGCTTCCTGCTGAAGGGTTACGGATGGCTTCCTTCAGTGTGGGTGTGTGTGTGTGTGTGAGTAGGAGAAGATGTGTGTGTGTGTTACCTGCACTGGGAGGTCTGTGTGTGACACCAGGTGACATGCTGTTCCTCTGCATATGATGCGCCAGAGGCAGCAAGTTATGGTTGCCCAGGGAACCTCCCGGGTGGCTGTAGATGAGACTGTTCTGGTTGCTAACGGGGATGGACACCGGCATCTCATAGTTGGAGGGGGGCCCCCCCTGCTGAGAGAAAACAAAGAGAGAACGTGTGATTAAATACTACAGGGAGCAAGCAATAGAACGAGAGACAAAACAGTCACTAGACAAGGGCAGGTGGAAGGCCAGTTACCCTCCCAAGTATCAACGGCTGTTACGTATTTTCCAGGGTCGGGGGGAATGTTTATACTGTGAACACCCGTCCTCAGAGGTACTGACTATATGCAATGTGTTTACACTCTCTGGATCTCACTCATTGACTAGCGTGACATGCTAGGAAACACCATCACTGTTCACTTTGGATCCACCGCAATGTGGCTCACATAAAAAGCTTCAAACAGATACGGGCACAGAGGAATTCTGGGATACCGCATGACCAAGCAGATACTGCTGCATCCGCACAACATGACGATTCTAAATGATCTCCATTTTTTGAAGCACTATATCGGAATCCCATACATAGATGAGTTAAATGTAACTCTAAGTATGTTATGAAAACACACTCACGGGGCTTTCAGTCAAATATAGGTCCCATGTGCCTCCCTCTGCCATGCAGAATGGAGATGGAAGGTTTTCTAAGTGGCAGGTAAGCCCTGCGAGCATGTGGATGGGCTTGGTTGCCAGCTAGGCTGCCGGGCCCCAGGCAACTGATTTGTCATGTTTATAATATCACTCCACCGTAGGGCTTAACCTTGGGAGTGCCCTGGAAGTGGTTGCTTCTGAATGTTAGCTTAAGGAAGTAGAAAATAGAGCCTTAATTGTAGCCATGTGTAGGAACGGGGCCCATCTGTAGGAACATTCGAGTCCTTCCTCAAGTTCTTCTTCACTTTCCTCTCCCCTTCTAATCTTTCCCCTTGAACCGAGCAGGAATACAACGATTTTTTGGTACAAAGGGCTAGATTTTCACCTCGTTTTAATTGCCCGTTTCTCTCTACTTTCCTACTGTCTTTGTCAGTCCCAGCTGTCTGTCTTTAATAGCCCCTAAACACCTCCTGTTCCGTTCTACGTTTACAGATGTTAATATTGCACTCCGCCTCGGGAACCTTTGTTCCAGTCCTCCGCCCTTGTCTCTCTGTGGCTGAGTATTCCCAGGGGGCTGTGTGCGTCTGTGTGTGTACACTGAGCCCCGGCAACACGCCTTCATTTTAGCTGTGCCCTTCCCCAGTCCCCTGACGCCCAGATACCCTGTGCTTGGCAGACATCATGGCCACACTCTGAACTGTCTCTTTTTGCGTGCAGAGTCACTGCTTCCCCCCCCAAACCCAAACCCCTGCCTCCGCCAACCTCACCCCAGCCTGGTACACCCCCGCCCCCACTCCCCAGCCCCCCGGCCTCTAACCAAAAACCTTGCACTTCCTCTAATGCAGGTCTACTCCGTCAGAGGCTACTGTTTCCCTTGCAAGGATCTCTGCCTCCATGGCTGCAATGCTAACCATTCCAATATGGGATGTTGTATGAAGCGCGGAGCGCACTCTGCTTGCAATGGGAGTAGCACTCGTGGTCGTATGGAACAGCCTGACTGCTGAGACCTTTGATTACTCTTGAAGTCTAAGTGGCCACTGAATGACACAGAGGTAACACCGCAACTGATTGGCTGTGATTTTCACCGACTCCGTTATTAAGGAGGGTCGCGGCTATAAGGGACGCAGAAAACGTTAAAAGAAACGACACGCTGGGTTTTGGGGAATGTTTGTGCTTAAGTCTGATCAGTTCAGAATCACTCGTCTGAATCTAAGTGACTTTGTTTGTTTTCTGCCCACAAGAAATGTGGAGGGTAATGTTGTAGTTCGGGTGAACATCACTACAATCACAGGCAGGTCGCCCTGACATCAGTTCAATTAGATCCTACTTGCTCCTGTGCTACTGACTGCTGACGGAAGGGATCAGCATGTGGGGGAGGCAACGGTTGTTTCCCCCCACTCGGCTGAGGGGACTTTCCGGTTAACACCACTATTAATAACTATCAAGCGTACCTCGTCGTGCTTAAACTCGGGCGCTCAGTCCAGAGTTCTGTGTGTGACGTGGCACATCCGACGCATCCCTCCTAGCCCTGACTGTGGGAGCGGACAGCGGCAGGGGGACTTTAGAACTGTTTACAACGTTACGCCCGCTGAAGTGTGTGTGAGAATTACTTGGTGCGCGTGTGCGGGTGGTGTGTGTGTGTGTGTCTGAGCATCCGCTACAGGTGACTGCGTGCGTGGGCGCGGGGGGAAGCGCATGCAGACCCCCCCCCCCCGGGAGTCAGGCAAGGGATCATGGGTAACGGGTCATAGACAGAGCCATGGGGTAAGGGATGTGAGGGGCGAAGCACACACGCTGCAACTCAAACTCAATCACTAAGCCAACGGCCCCTCAGACGGGTTAGGCCCTGTGGGTACGCACAAACCGAGGAGGAGCTTGAAGGCACAAGGAGTTTCACCCGACATTTCCCCCCCCGAGACATGCGGTGGCAGTTAGTGCTGGGGTTATTGTCTGTTGCTCGGCGCCCGTTGCTATGCCAGCTGAGACTGCACACTGCGTGAGTCCAGTACTTACAGGCATCTTGTGAGTTTTTATCATGTGATCGAACTCATCGTTTATCTGTCTGTATTTCTCCTCGGTGCGCGGGGTGAGGACAAGGGAGGACTCGAGCTCCGGGCTCTCCCCACCTTTGTTCTCCTTCTTGCTCAGGGTCTGCCGGGTCCCGCCAGAACCCCCCACACAGAACGGACAGCGGACGGACAGATGGGGACGGACGGGGAGGAGACGGGAGGAGAGGGGAGAGAAGGGTGAGAGGGAGGTTCCAGGAATGTCGCGCGGTACTTACACACAGCCTCTGTCTGCTGATCATCAGATCAATGTCTTCGTTTATTTTCCTGTACTTGTCCTCGGACTCGGGACTGTGGCCCACCGAGTCGTCGGCGTCCGGGTCGGGGCTGTCGCAGCCGTTTAGGCCCTTCTTCCTCAATGTCTGCGGACAGAGCAGTCGCACAACACAGTTGAAGGGCAGGAAGAACAGGACCCAGGACAGGGGGAAGAGGACCCCGAGAAAAGATAAGAGGACCCAGGACAAGAGGAAGAAGACCCAGGGATAGGGGGAAGAGGACCCAGGACAGGGGGAAGAGGACCCAGGACAGGGGGAAAAGGACCCAGGACAGGAGGAAGAGGACCCAGGACAGGAGGAAGAGGACCCAGGACAGGAAGAAGAGGACCCAGGACAGGGGGAAGAGGACCCAGGACAGGAAGAAGAGGACCCAGGACAGGGGGAAGAGGACCCAGGACAGGAGGAAGAGGACCCAGGACAGGGGGAAGAGGACCCAGGACAGGAGGAAGAGGACCCAGGGAAGACAGGGGATGCGGGCTGTTTCCCATCACCATGGATACTGAGAAAGGACTGACCCAATGAAAGAATGAGGGATATAACAACATGTGTGTGTCTGGAGTATAGTGGAGGTCACAGTTATTAGGTCCCCGCTAGGGTTCGTTGTTCTGTACCCGTACTGTTCAATGACAATAAAGTTGAATCTAATCTAATCTAATGGTCTTAGAGGTTAAGCCCTAAAACATAAAACATTTATCAACATATTTATCAACATTTAGCCCTCAAACTCTCTGAAATATCATGTGGACGTTCGACACAGCCATTACACAGAAATATGACACCTCCGTCATGTGTGTTTGTGTGTATGTGTTTGTGTGTATGTGTTTGTTTGTGTGTGTGTGTGTAAAGCAGGTCTTTGAAAGCAGCAGTTTCTCTGTCGGCCACCTGATGGCCACCTGCTCCTACTTCTGTGGTCACAGTCCTCTCCTTACTTTCTCTCCCCTAGTTTCTCTCTCTTCTTGCCCCCCGGAGGAGCTGAGGGAGGATAGATTAGCTTTTATGTCCGCCGTTAGATCAAGATATCGCACTAAAGTGGTGGCGATACAGGAAACAGATTTCCCCGCGAGGGATGTGTTTGTGTGTATTCATTTTGATTTCAGTGTTTAGGTATGTAGGAGATAGAGCATATGAGTGTGTGTGTGTGTGTGTGGGCGCACTGCTGTATTGTGCAGATTAGATTTACAGTGAGCGAAGCAGTGCAATGAGAGGTGTAGTAGCTGATAGAGACCCCATCAAAGGACCCCCCCCCCCCTGTCCTCTCCACACTGGCTGGCTTTAATAAAAGGAGATTAGTCTACAGCAGGAATATGTCTGAGCAGACGTTCACACAGCTTTCATCTGGGCCACCCTATCACACACCCACCAATGTAATTAAATTTACTTTAGCGCAGCCTCAATTTGATTGTGGGTGTGTGCGTGTGTGTGACTGTACATCTCAGTACTAGAGCGAGGGAGTGGCAGAGATGCTAAGATAAGTTCGTTCATCTCACTCTGTCTTATTCTTCTAATTTGTGTGTCACTGCTTGTCGTTGCTCGGGGAACGGAGCACTCCTGTAAAGGGGGAAGTGACTGAGAGTGATCCGCCTGTTTATAAAACAAATGACACTCCAGTCGTTGCTGATGTCAAGAGAACAAAGCTCCTTTTAAAGTGTGGTTTTAGTGAACTGAGGGCTTCGTCTGTGTGAAGGCTGTTTGATGCCGGAGGCGTCTCATGGTGAAGTAGCGTGTCAAGATTCACTGGCTTCTCATCTTAGAGATTCCTCTATCTCTATCTCTCTCTCTCTATGCCATATCTTCCTCTCTTTTGCTCTCTCAATACCCCCCCCCCTTTCTGTCTCCCGATCTCTCTCTTTCCTCTCTCAATCTCTCTTCCCTGCCCCCAGTGTGGAAACAGATCTGAAGTTTCAAACATGTCTTGCATCTTTGACAGTCTTCTGGAAATCACAACGAACAAATCTACCAGACAATGCAGGAAATCTGACATTTTGAAGACCTACGATAAAATACACACTTTCCTATCAGGGGTTGATAAGCCAAAAGAACAAAAGATTTCCAAACGTCCAATATCATCACTTGCTTTTTTGGCAGAGGCTCTCCTTCACAAACTTTCTCAAAGATGTTGGAACTTTGCTTCAGTCCTTGATGTATTAGCGTGGCATTAGTATCAAACCGTAAAGTAAAGGCTGGTTGTCAAGACAATCTGGTATTTTAGGATATGTCTTTCAACCCCCCCCCCCCGAGGTTGCCACCAGCGTCTCGCCTCCCCTGTGAAGGCTGGCTTCCAGTGGGTTGTAGAACGGGAGAGCGGGTGAGTGTTGGGGGTGGGGTGCTTGGCCCGATGGGGGTGTTGATGGGGCAGCTGTATGGAGGACGGGAGCTGTATTTGACTTGGAGGCACGTGGCCCTGGCTTGGCTTTCCAGCCGGGCTCGGCAGTTTCTGGGCTCCGCCCAGGTTCCCTGTGCCACCTATCCCAAGCATGCCCACCTGTCATGGCCACCACACCTGTTGCCAAGCGCCAGCCAATCAAATGCCAAGCAGCCCTGTCATGGCCATAGAAGGCTCCCTCTCTCTCCCTCCCTCCCTCCCTCCCTCCCTCTCTCTCTGTCCAGTCCCTGTTGTCCCACGTCACTCACCCCTATTGCTGTCACACACTGCTGCTCCAATTATGGCCTTGCGTTTTACCACCAGTGTTTCAAAACAATAGAAAACATAAAAAGGCAAACATGAAATGGCAGGCTAATAAAGATCTCTACAGGGAATATGTAGATAATGCAAATGTGCTGATGAAACACTTCACTAATCTCTCCAGTGCTCCATATTATGCAGTTATTCACACATAATATCATTTACATCAACTGCTCACAGTGTAACTACGTAAACATAATCATAATAATAAACAAGCAAGACAGAATGTACATTTTTGAGAGAGAGAGAGAGAGAGAGAGATGGAGAGAGAGATGGAGAGAGAGATGGAGAGAGAGAGATGGAGAGAGTGCAAGTGAAAGAGATATAGAGAAGACAGAGAAAGAAAGGAGAAATACTTGGATCTGTGACAAAGTCTCTCTCTCTCTCCTCCTGTCTCTCTTCCCATCTCTCTCTCTCTTCCCATCTCTCTCTCTCTTCCCGTCCCTCTCCCTCTCACACGAGGCCCCTTTGGAGGGTTGCTCCTAATTAAACTCCTTCCTCATGTAGTTCCCTCCTGGCTCAGCCTGTCAGCAGTAGGAGTGTAGACGCTGTGTCCTACATACCCTCCTCATCTGTACCCTTCACACACACCCCTTCCCTCAGCTGGCCCTACAGTCAGCGGCTACGCTCTTTAAATCATGGTTCATAGTGCAACCTCAGTGACAATTTCAAGGTGCAATTCGATTGATGTACTTTAACTCAGGACAACATTTCTGTGGAAGTGCTGATGAAGTAAATTCCTCGTACGGGTAAACCTACTTGGTAATAAAGCTGATTCTGATGTGATTTGGGGTACTTCACAAGGTATACCGGAAGGTTTTTGGGTGTATATTTGAGGCTTGTTGAAAAGATCCAGTTCGGATAGCTGACGTAGGTGCACCATGACACACTCTGTCTCCTTAACCCCATCAATATCTCTCCTCTGTTCCTCCCTCTCTACCTCCCTCTCTACCTCCCTCCAGAATGTGCTTCGCTTCAGATAACGAGTGTCTAGGTGGGGGTTTGGCTGGTATTTTGGGAGTGCTTAACGGCTGATCATACATGCGCTATCTTGGCAGCTGCGTTTGAAGACTGAAGCGTACATTCAGTTATATGTTAATGACAGGGGGAGACAGAATGGCAGGCATCGCTTCTCACTGGGCTTGAGATCTTCAAAATCAACTGACCAAACTGGCAAAAAACTATGTAAGCAGGATTGTATAATTGCACAAAGCGGTGGTTCTCAAGACCTCCCTCGGGACCCCCGACCAGTCCATATATTGGATTCCTGAGCTAGCACACCTGAATAAAGTTGTCAGCTAATCATCATGCCCACATCTGCTTCACTCAGGTGAGTTAATTCAGGGCTGCGACACAATTGTGCAAAGCCTGGGGGTCCCAAGAGAGTAAGAGATCTGAACCGAGCATAAAACAACTTGGGATGAATACAGGGGCCTTAACATGTAGACATCAGTGAAAACTGTTAGATTATTATTATCTTTTTTTTATAAACGTCTCACAGTTTTCCAGTGGTCAGACGGAGCACTGTGACCTGGTGGAAAGGGTTATGCAAACAACAATACAATCATTTTAACAAGAGGGCCACTAGTGGTCAATCATGCCTGCTGTTGAAGAAAGGGGGCCATGAGGGATCGGGAGACAAACAGCTTGTTTTGGTCCGAGCCATTCCCCGGAGCCCACGCGGCGTGCAAGGCCTCCCCAGACCCCCTGGCACACAGCACGGTGCACTGGGGCGGTCCTACCAGACCGGCGCCGGGTCGCGTCTCAACCATGTGTGACACGAGGGCCGCGGGGCTCTGAGCTCCTGCTACGTCACGAAGAGCCACGCTGCACTTCACCCAAGCAGATTGGTGGAAGAAGCGTGGCACGGCCAGTTGCGAATGGCTGTGAGCTAAGGGGAGAACCATCCCTCCTCATCACAAGAGAGGAGGCCCACGCTGGACTTATCCTGTGGTACCGTTCTGTGGACTCGTCCCCCATCACTCGGTTACCGAGCTGTGGACTCGTCCTCCATTCAACGTAGCAGACTGTGGACTCATCCCCCAACACCGTAGTACCCTGTGGACTCATCCGCACAACACCGTAATACACTGTGGACTCATCCCCATAACACCGTAACACACTGTGGACTCATCCCCACAACACCGTAATACACTGTGGACTCATCCCCCAACACTGTAATACACCGTGGACTCCCATCACTCGGTTACTGAGCTGTGGACTCGTCCTCCAGTCAAAGTAACAGCATGTGGCCTCATCCCCCAACACCTTAAATAACGTAATACACTGTGGACTTATCCCCCAACACCGTAATACACTGTGGACTCATCCCCCAACACTGTAATACACTGTGGACTCCCATCACTCGGTTACTGAGCTGTGGACTCGTCCTCCAGTCAAAGTAACAGCATGTGGCCTCATCCCCCAACACCTTAAATACCGTAATACACTGTGGACTTATCCCCCAACATTGTAATACACTGTGGACTCATCCCCCATCACTATTATACACTATACTTTAACTATGCGTTAAGATAGGCCACTGGAGGCAGTTGGGTCTGAGGAATGGACAGCTAGCTCCCTCTGTATTCATATCTTTTTTTTCTCTCTCTATCAGCCACTTGAGCGAGGGAGGAACATCAGAGGGATGAGGCTGGCTGTGTTTATTAGAAGCAGATGGCAGACCAAAGGCAGGAAGGCCGAAGTTTCACCAAGCATGGTCTGATCATGCCAGCAACATATAGAGGGGGCACGCCCAGAAGTGACTGCAATAGGTAGAGCGTGTATCTGTGTGTTCCGTTTTGTCCGTATTTGCTAATTCTTCAATACCGTTGAAGCAATTTGCTTATTAATAATGATCTCATCAAGGACCTGGGATGGAAGCCTGCTGGTCCTGATGTCCTGCTACGCTGTGATCAACTATCAAGGAAAGGCGCTTTGCATCCTCAGCCTGCAGCGAAGAGGCTGCGTGTTGGGTACCAACCCTGTACGTGTGGCTGCGGCTGTCCGGGAACACACCGCCCTAGAGGGTGAGCGGAACCGTTTAACGGAGAGCCGTGGCGGTCTTAAGAGACTTTTCCGGGGTGAACCCTTGAAGGGTGTCCTGCCCAGAAGCGAGAAGGAAGAGAAAAACATGGCCCGCAACCAGTCACACTGCTAGCGCCAGTCAGTAGGACAGTGTGGCCATTGAATCCCCCATAACGAACCAGCCTACCAGCTCTATGGAGGCACAATGCCAGCACAGTGAAGCCAGATAAAGAGGATACTTATGCCCATCTCTATCGCTCTTCCCCTTCTAACCCCCATAACTCACAACTACTGCAGGAACACCAGTAACATGTCTCTGACCCCCCGCCCCCAGTCTCGCAAGGGCTGGTAGTGAGGGATTGGTTGTGGCCGAAGTCTTGACGCCACCCTCCCCGTGGCCCACCAATCGTCAGTTATCGTCCTTTGTCTCCGGGTCTCTTATCGCACGGTCCCACAACAGGAAGGGGCCTGTGGGCCTGGTTGGGGGGCCCTGAGGAACAATGACCAGCCGGTTGACCTCCACGCGGTGACCTTGAGTTTCCACACCCTCCCTCCCGCCGTGCCTGTCTACAGACACCAGCGGGAAGGGGAATGGAAGCCTGTCAGGGAATACCAGTTATAAAAATAGATCTTCATTATTCCCAGATTTCCACGAATAGCCTTGAAGAACAAGTCATAAAGTCATGTTAAGGACTGGCGTGAATGGCATTGGGTCTGTGTACTGGGAAGCCTGGTCCAGGCGGGCCGGTCCCAGAAGCAGGCAGCCACCACAGCCAAAGGTACCACAGGGACCACATATTGGCACATTACAAAAGGGCTGCTTCAAAAAGGCCTTTTGTTGTGAGTACCTCAGACTTCCGCTGGTGTTGACCTCAAAACGCTTGTGATTTTTAAAACGGCACAAGTAGTTTCTTGAGAGTTCTGCTTTTCTGGTCTGGCTGGCTGACTGTCTGGCAGGCTGGCTGTCTGATGTGGAACAAAGTACTGAGCTAAGGACAGTAATCAGCATGCAAACACCGCCATTTTGTCTTGTGCTTCTCCCTAAACAGGAAACTAAAAGCAACCGAGACGTTTATTGATGAAAAGGCCAGAAGTAGCTGTTTGAAACTTAGTATATGAAAAGAAATGAACTTGGGTCAAGGACACCCAAAACATTTTATTATTATTTATGTTTTATCAAGGCTAAGCTGGGTTGACTAGGCAACAGGTTGGGAGGCATCTTATGGGTTTGTCACGTCCACTAGAGATGTTTACCTGCCCATTAACCGTAGAAGTGACCTAGCAGAAACCACATTCAATGAATACCTAAACTCAGAGTCTTCAACTGCAGAGATGTTTTTCAATGAACCCTATCCTAAATCGTTCATCTAAACTTAACCACTCTGACCAAATGCATTCTAAACAGGGCCCAAAAAAGTAGCTCCACGGTTGTCCATAGCACTTGAAATGTTAGCGCAAGGCCACGAGATCTTGTTGGGGAGCAAGTGTTCATGGTCGTCCCTGTGAGACAGGAAGTCTGAATGAACAACATCCACACACACACAAAACGATTCCACGTCTATTCTTCCCTCTATTAGCCAGCTCAGCCAGCCAAACACTATATTTAGCTCAGCCACACTCTATTTTTAGACAACTACTGTTTCTTTTAGGCATTTTCTTTCGGGAAAATAATACCAAAAAAACTGTGCGAGAGGAGGAGGGGAGTGCTGAGGGGGAGGAGGGGAGTGGTGAGGGGGGAGGAGGGGAGTGTTGAGGGAGGAGAAGAGGAGTGGTGAGGGAGGAGGGAGGAGGAGAGGAGTGGTGAGGGGCAAGGAGGGGAGCGGTGAAGGGGGAGGAGGGGTGTGGTGAAGGGGGGAGGAGGGGAGTGTTGAGGGGGCTTCTCACCACTCCGTTTGACAGGCGCTTACGCTTTTCCTCGCAGGGAGGTGCGAGGAAAACACCGAAACTTTCGAGGGGGAGGGGGGTGGGAGAAAAAAGACGGCAAATGATCTTGTTTGACTTTTTTATACCCCGGCCCCCTGGTCATGGGACTAAAATACAACAAGCTGTTACTATCTATGACTGTGTGTCCGAGGCAGACAGACAAGAGGGTTAGGGGAGGGCTGACTGGTAAAGCACAAAGAAACGCCTCAGTAGGTGGAATTCATGATGCGAGACACTGTGAACACTGAGAAGATGTTTCACAGGCATGTAACATGTGGCACTTTTTTGCTCCAAACGAGTTTGTATATAAATGTGAGTCACGAGAGCTGGCTAGGACAAGGCTCCATCCATAGCACTCTGCAGATATTAAGGCTGCACTCACAAGTTCTTACCTGCAGCACATCTATTGCTAATAGTTTGAACCGGAATTATTACAAATGAAATAAACTGCAAAAAAATAGTCACAGTAAATGATTAACAATTGTTATGAGAAACTATAGAAAATGGGTCACCTCTGTAAATGAGGGAATACTTGAAACTGCTCAGAGAAAGAGAACATTTTCTAAAGGTCAAAATGATGGACAATGCTGCTCTCAATGCCTCCCTATCTAGTGAGCTTTGCAGTCAAAGCCCGGGCCATTAGATCCGGCGGATGACATAAAACTGTATCCTTTTGTATCATACGGATGACATAGTACTCAATTTGATGACAGCCCAAACCAGCTAGGCTTGTGAGATCAACTTCAAATGCTGGTGGCTTGATTCACAATCTGTTTAAGTGCGATGCCGGCATATAAACGTAAGGTCTCGGTTTAGTATACTTTTTCCTTAGAGACCAGACTGATAATGATTCCCTACACATTCATTCCAGGAACAGAGCCCATGGCCCATGCCAAACTATTGAAAATGCACGTGATGAAGATCAGATGGCACCGTTTTTGTTTTGGCCATTCCCCTTCACTGGTAACCTGCCAATATCACAAGGTTAATTGACTAAGGCTGTCAAAGCAGCTTCTGGCCTTTCATCCTCAACCCTACAGTACAAACATGCACCTTGGCTGATCTGTCTGTCAGTGGTAAAGAGTAGTTTGTCTGTTTTACTATAATACAAGGCCAACCACATCCTGGACAACTGTTGGTTATCCAGCAGGACCTTGATATTTATTTAAAAAAAAATCAAGAAAATGATTTCATTCAAAGTGAAATAGTTGACAGGAGGGCTCTTTGTGAAGCATAAAGAAGCGGTCATTGACCAGCAATCTACAGAGAAAACTCCTTAAGGCTAATGTTCTTGATGCTATTTAGAATCCAAATAAGTACATAGAATAAAACACATGCTGGAAAATATGTTTACAAGGAAAAGGCACACTGGCACTTTGAAAAGAGTATCACATGCTTGGAGTCTGCTAATGTGCATGAACACAATGAAGAAAAAGTGCTTTAATTAAGTCGTGAGGAGAAGTTTCGAGGCAAATTAGACTGAAATCAACGCAATTAATTAGCCTCCCTGGTATTTATACATGTGGAAAAAAAGTATGTTTCCCTGGCAATCGCTACGAGCCGGCTATGTTAAGAACGTGTGTGGACGCTTGGTGCATTCATCTCCCCCTCCTTCACACCGCCCTCTGATGGACAGTCGCTGAGTCGGAGTCACACCTTTGCTTCTCCTCACACATCCCTGCACACGGGCATAACATTCAGCGAGACACTGTGAGAGAGCTTTACTGAATCCCATTAGCCGAGCAGGTAGTCATTAACAGAATGACCTTTGGAAATAATTATCAGCCTGCAGCCCTTCCTCCTTCCCTCCTCCTTCCCTCCCTCCCTCCCTCCTCTTATCCATCCATCCCTCTGCTCTACTCCCCCTCTCTCATTCAGGAGTTCCCGCTAGGTGAAGAGGGGGGTATTGGGGTCAGTAGAGAGTAGAGGGTTAGAGGTGGTAGCTCGAGTTTTGTAAACACGTCATTTAGTAGAAGGTGAGTGAGGGAGAGCTAGAGGGGGAGACAAGTGGAAACAGAGTAGAGAGGGGGAGATAGAGATTAGAGGGGGAGATAAAGAGTAGTGGGGGAGAGAGGGGGAGATAGAGATTAGAGGGGGAGATAAAGAGTAGTGGGGGAGAGAGGGGGAGATAGAGATTAGAGGGGGAGATAAAGAGTAGTGGGGGAGACAGATAGGTCAGGCCAGCCAACGCTGCTACTGTTTAAGATTAAACGGTTTAGGTTAATCGGGGCACGGGGAGGGGGGGTATTGGGTTTCCTCTTCCTCCACACCCGGGCCTGGGGGCGGGGCCACGCGGTGCACAGCGCCAGGTGGAGGTCATGATGCCATCACCCTATCGTCGCACCCCCGCCTCCTACCGTTACCCACAAGGCCGCCGCCCACCTCGCCCTTCGGGGCCAGTCCTCCCCCGCTCCATCCGCCAGCTCCGTCTGAAACACGAGCCCTTTTGTTTCTGCCGTGGAAAAACAAACACGTTGCGGACGGGGGGAAGGCTCAGGCTGCTGAGAGTGTGTCGTTGGACTGGGGAGTTATACCGGAGGGCCGGACACGTCCCACTTGGCCATCCCCGTCCGCTGGAAGTAAAAGGTCCTTCACGGCAATTAAGACTCCCCACGTCCATGTCACGAATCTCCAGCGGGAAGATTCTTGATGAGGTAACCCAAAAGGAAGAGGTAGATCCATTCCCCTGTCATTTCCCAACACCGCTTCCCATCTCTCCACTAATGCTGCTCACATGTCCAGGAAGACGGCTGGGCGGGCTATAGGAAATCTGTCTGCGTGTTGGAGCTTTTTATCTGCAGCCAGTGTCAAACAGCACTGTGTGCCTGCCAGGAGGAGACTCGGAGGGCTGTTCTGACGGAAACACCACCGGAGAGCCAAGATGTGTGGTTTCTGTATCTTTAACAAGCACACAACTAAATAATGAGTGATTCCTGAAAGGGTTTTCTTTAATCATTCAGACCTTCCCACCTTTTGTCTACCATCTGATGATGTGTTCTTCTAATGAGAATCTAAATAGATCGTTTTGCAATACTAGAATCCAGTATCCACACAGATACACAGGCCAATCATTTCCCCCGTATATTCCTTCGGCTGGGATCATTAATCTCTCGTTGCTTGGCCGCTTTGGACCGGTTAAGGTGATGGGTGAAAAGCTGGTTTTATGTGGTCAGACTTTGGTGACCATCTTGATTCAATCGGCTTGTTCGTACCGTTAAAAGTTTTGTTGTGCTTTTTCTCTTCCTTCGGTTGATTGTGTCTAAAAAAGTCCAAACTAAGAACATTGTTAGTGGTTCTCTGAAATCCGATTGTGTTTGCCTTATTCCGTTTTTTGGGTATTATTCATTTAGGTTACAGATTCTTGTTTACGTTGTTTACAGAAAAGGAAAATAAAGCTTTCAACCCCTCAACAATGCTTAAACCACCTAAGAAGACCATGACGGACGTCTGCATAGAACAAACTATTAGCTGAGTGCAGTTTGTTAAACAAATTAACACTGGATAAATAATAACTTTAAGGGTAGACTGTAGACTACTCTCTAGTTAACATTACATTTGGATGGTTTTGGAAAAGGTTTAATCTCAAGAATGTTTCTCATTAGCATCATTGCTACCGGCAACATAAGGCACACACAAAAAAACGAAGATTTGACAGGGTGTTTGACTGTGACGTCTCAAAAAGCCATAAAACACGTTTGAATCTCTTATTGAATTTGTTCACGTCTAATGGTATTCTAGGGCAAATTGAATTTTAATAGGTTTGATGAGTTTAGTCGATTTCCTACAAAATCTTACGCCTGTTGTAACGCTGGAGAAACTAATTTTCATGTTTAGATTCTTAGTTACTCAGTGTCTTTATTTTCACAGATGTCTGTAGAAGTGTCCTCTTCAACCGAAACAGTTTCCCTAAATGAGTCATCTAGCTCCTCTCCAACCGCATCTGCGTTCCTCTTCCCTCTCCCTCGCTCCCTTTCTGCATTACCTCTCATTTGCGCGGATTAGCACGATAGCGGCGGCTGAACGAGGCGGAAAGACACGGCCAGATGAATGAAGACAGGGAGAGAAACGGTTGAGGAGTAGAAGAGAGAGAGAGGCAGAGAGGCAGAGGGGGAGAGAGAGACGTGGCCCCGGAGCCTCTTGTAAACACACTGTTGCCGTAGAGGCTCTGTAGCCCTCTCAGTGCCACTCTTCCAACAACGCTAATTATCAACCAAAGACATGCTAATTACATAGAGCTTTATTGCTAATGTAGCAGGCCTCTTTGCCAGCCACCCACACGCTGTGCTCCTCTACCTCACCGCCCACTGCACCTTCAGGCACAGCAGCATGAGATGCTCTTCATCTGCGTGTGTGTGTGTGTGTGTCTTTGTGTGTGTCTGTTTGTCTTCATGTGCATGTGTGTGCGTGGGTTTGTCTGAGTGTGTGTCTTTGTGTCTTCGTGAGTATGTGTGTGTGTGTGTGTGTGTGTGTGTGCGTGTGTGTCTGTGTGTGCGTGTGTCTTTGTGTCTGCCTGTCTGTGAGTCATCGTGTGTGTGTGTCTTTCTGTGTGTGTGTGTGCGTGTGTGCATTTGTGTCTGAGGAGTTACAGAAAAAGTTTTCCCTTGCTGCTGTTCACATGTCTCAACTGTATGGTCCCTGTGTGTCCTCCTGGGCTGGACCTCCTAGCACCACAACAAGATGCCGGCTCCATACCCTCCTCACTCCCACGTCCCCCACCTGTGACGTAACCTAGCAGCAGCACACGAGGCCCAGCAGGAGAGATCCACCCCCCCCCCCCCCCCCCCCCCCCCCCCCCCCCCCCCCCCCCCCCCCCCCCCCCCCCCCCCCCCCCCCCCCCCCCCCCCCCCCCCCCCCCCCCCCCCCCCCCCCCCCCCCCCCCCCCCGTCCTCACCCCTCCCCTCGTCCCTCCACCTCCCACGGTAAACGTGCTTCGCGCGGCGCCATGGCCAATTCCGTTAGCGCGCTAGGGCTAAGGCCTCTTAAGATCAATTGCTCCCGCCGCGAGTTGAGCAGAGCCCCGCGTTAGCCCCAGGATCGGCAGGAGCTGTACCCTCTAGCAGGCACGGCTGTTTACGGGTGAGCCATCATCCCCTGGGCTAATGCAGAGCTTCAACGCCCCTGCCGGTCTGGTCACGGGCGCCTGGTGAAACACGTGACAGCTCTCTCCGTGGTCTCTGGCTCTCATCGCGGTCTCTAATGCACTGACAGACACTAAAGGGCTAATACTCAGAGACAGGTAGGTTAGCCTATGGACGGAGGGTGGATGAATAACGTGACGTTATTGAAATGACGCAGACAGTGTTCATCCTTCCCCTTGTGCTGTGTTCAGGCAAGACTCCCTGCATGAAAGGGGAGATTCTCCAGTATTTCGCAGGGTTAACAGGGGCCTTTACCACGCACAGGTCTATTGTCGAACTCCCAGGTGCGATTTGACCGCTTGTTTCAGCCTTCTAACAGGGCGTTACACCAACCGTATTGGTACAAAGCTGCCCGTGTGGTAGAACGGTTGTCTGGGTGTTCACAGTAGCACAACAACAGTGCTGGACCTCTGCTCGCTTCTTTTTGTTTGTTTGACTCGTTCTTCTCAATCAGGGGTACAAACACGGCTGTTTGTAAACGCTATCTGTAGTGATCTGTAGCCAACCCTTTGGGGCCTCTCGACATTGGGGTGAGGAGACTCTCTGCAGCCATGCATCATAGCTGGGTACAACACCGACCTGCTGACTCCGTTTGGGAAGGAGGATATGGGTTCGGGTGGGAGGGATGGCTTGGGAGGGATATTTGTTGATTTTTGTTTATGTTCTCCTTGTTTTTTGTGTTTTTGCTTTAATTTTTTCTCTGTTTTCTTTGCAAATGATTTGCCTGTTGTCTTAAATGTTTCCTTTTATCATGTTATATGGGCTGGAGGAAGTAGCGCCGTTATCACTGGTCTATGCTCTCCTATAAGGATTTTATCTTCTGCTTACAATTCATTTTTTTGTTCTTGTTTTTGTTCTATATTCTTACTGTCTTTGTTTATCTATGTGACTTGGTTTTGTGTTTGTGTGTCCTCTAAACAATACAACAACCTGAATGCCATCAAACCCTTTGACTTCCTCGAGTCCCTAATAATTGTTTGGTGTTCATCTCAGTTTTCAGTAATCTGCCGAATGATTAAAATGTAAAAGAAACTGATATAAATGTTAGCCTGCTCACGGTACCTCTCATTCCACGGAGCTGGGCTTGCATCAGCCACGTCCGCGACACGGTAACCCAGTGCAACGACAATCACAACAACGCCAGGGGGGGGGGGGGGGGGGGGGGGGGGGGGGGGGGGGGGGGCTCTGCAGGGGATAGTGTCCCTAGAGACCCTAGTGACCAAACAGGTGCCGAGGACTGCAGAGGCTTGTCTCTTTGAGAGAGAGTCTCACACTTTGGCTAATGTCGAACGGTGATGACTTTGGGTGGTTGAATTAAGCATTTGGCTTTTTAGATATCAACCCAATGAGTACCATTCGACATTTTATGTATGTGTGTGTGTGTTCGCGCAAGCGCGTGTAAGGGCACATGAAAGTGTTGTGTGTGTGTGTGTGTGTGTGGTGGTCCGGGTCTCACCTCCACAATATCAGAGTTGGTTCTGCTCTCGTGGGGCTCGTTGTACTCGGTGTATTTCAGCAGAACCTTGTCCATGTCGGTGCTGGCGTACTGGAACAGCTTGTTGGTGCTGTTGAAGATGATGAGGGCGATCTCACAGTCACACAGGACACTCAGCTCATATGCCTTCTTCATCAGGCCAAACTTCCTCTTGGTGAACGTCACCTGAGGAAGACAGAAGGCAGGGACAGGAGAGGTTGGACGGTGAATGACGGGAGGCGATTCTAAGAGGTTTCTGCAGGCGTGTTCTCCTTGTTGAGGGTAGGGATCTGGCGTATTGACTTCATGTACAACACACCTAACCAGACTCTCTCTGTCTCGACATCAATCTGGATTTTTCAACATGCGATCATAAATTTTAATACTTTTGGAAAAAAAGAAACACAATATGCCATCCTTGACATCACTGTTTTCCTTCATAATATAGGAAGAAAGAAATATCTGGCATATACAGAGCTTTTCCACTTGTAAATCATCACTGCTAGGCTGCATGAAAGAATTTCAGGTCTGCTCTCCACTTCAACCAAGAGGCTTCTCTAACAGGCCTTCTACTCTGGTAAGAATGTCAGAATAGAAGTGTAAGGACCCCGATAGTGATCAGTCTCGAATAGATAGATATCAATGAAGAAAATTAGTTTATCTTCTTTGGGTATTACAGCCAGCTGCTGGTTATGTTCAATACGGGAACATCTGCAACTCGATATCAACCCATCATATAATTGTAGCGTATCAACCGCTATCTCTGTCTCTCACACACACGGACAAGAACACACACGCACACAAGACATAAACACCCACAGACACCCATTCGTCTCTATTGTGGGTTTGCGAGAGTATACCTCAGCAACATTTACTGGTAAGTGCATGAGTTTCTATCTGTCTTGAAGCATCGGGTTAATACAATAAAATGTTGCCACACCATGACCACACAGTCAGTATTTAAAAATAGAGACCTGAGTGTGTCTGTGTGTGTGTGTCTGTGTGTGAGTGCGTAGATAGACCGCACATGTGTGTATCTTGACACACTCACGCACATACCTACACGAGGACACAGCGGGAAGTTTTCGCGGAACAAAGCTTGCCATTCGGCCATGTCGTTCATGTCGCCGGGCCTTCAGCCATGGGTTCATAACCAGACCAACATCAGCACACTGAAATCCAGGCTACATGTTCAAGGTGAAACCCACTGGGCGAATGGCGTCATAAACTCTGTCCTTTCTTATTCCGCTGGGTCTCTGGGCTGCACGGAGAGGGAATCGGATGTGTTTATGACCCTGTGATAACCCCATAATTACTTGGGCATTGATAGGACAATAAGACAGATTTTACAGCCCACTTTTCCGGGCGCCTCTACAGTCCAGGTCTCTAAGACACCAGAACGAGAGATATAATGAGTGAGAGGCAGAATGAAAGGGGGAGAGAGGGACTGACCAGAACAGTGCCCAGCTGGTTGCTAATGATCGAGGCATGTTGACTAACTGAAAGGTTTGTCACATCGATTCTCTCCTGACCCCTCTCACAAGCCAAAAACAAAAAGCTTAAGACGCAAGAGCAAAAACCAAATAAACATCTTCAACACCAAGGGAAACGATTAGCTGAACAGCCAGCCGTTCAGGTCCGCTACGACATTTCTGTAGCTAAAACCGTTGCTATGGGTGGATCAGATCAATGTATCAGTGAATGAATAAATGAATGTATCAATGGACATTTCTTCTTTTCAGTGTCCTTCACTGTGGCCTAGAGGACTTCGGCAGCTAAGAAACTCCCCGGGCTGAAACAGGAGAAGGAAGACATCGATAGTTTTGCCTCTCCTTTCCTGAAATGCAATCACACAGGATACGCGTCAGAAATTCAATATCAAACCATATCCATCGCACTCCCCTCTACGATGAATGGAGCCGTGCCACCCTAAACAGACCAACCTGAGATGAACCTCAGACCCTGCCCCGGGCTTCCGGCCAAGTCGGTGGAGGACATCACCACTTTTCTACCAGAACCGTCGTAGGGTGACCACAGAGCTGAAGCGAGAGACAGGAGCAGCTTTCCGCTTCCATGTGCCCCGACGTGTGACAAAGGCTCGAGATTTCCGCACTACTCCACTGATTAATCGCATGCAAGGTTTCCCCGGGCTGTAAATACCATGGTGACATTTACAGTCACACCGAAAAGCTACAAAACAAACCTTTGCTGAGACGCGGGGAGCAGAGGCAGGTAGCGAACGGATGATTCACTGTCACAACAACACCGCTAGAAGCTCTTATGCCCTGAGACAGATCTGAAAACCCCAGGCCAGGCCAAACGCACCGGCTGCATGGCAGAGTTGGCTGTGTGAGGTCGTTGTGAGACCGCGTGACGTCATGTGTGGTCATGTGAGGTCATGAGAGGCTTTTCCCAGAACAGGTCCTAAACGGTGGCGTCCTGAGCTGGCAGGTAATTCTGGTGCCCAGATGCTCCAAGATCCCTTCAAGTGAAAGACACACTAGAATGATGCGGGCCCAGGGCTGAGGTCGCCCACTCGCTTTAAACTGACATCAGCATTATAAAAGATGGCAGTTCCAGCTGAACACAGCTGCCCTCGGCATCCAGGGCCAGAAGAGGCCCACACTGTGTCCTAGAAACAAACGGAATCTGATAGAGGAAATAGGGTTAAAATGACACACCTCCCCCAATCCATACCCTTAACACTCATGCTTGAAACATCGCATGTGCACAGAACCCACAGCGACAGCAAGGACTGCAGAGTGCCCATGTCCTCCACGGTGTCTTCAAGTAACCCATGTCTGGGACGCGGAGTAGGCACGCAGCGCCAGCCAGTTCTGGGAATTGTTGGGGAGTATCACCAGTTGCTTTGGCCAAACGCAACACTGTGACTCACTTTCGTCACATGATGCCCATGTGGGACCAAAGCTTGATGCCTGACACGGCCCTTGCCCTGGTGATGTCACCGCTTGCAGTTACTGTTGCTATGGCCTTTCTAACTCACATGCTGGTCCCACTTCATAACTAGTCCTTATGCCTTGATTGGAGTAGGGGGGGGGGTCTTGCCCCACGGTGTCGTCAACCCAGCGTGAATACACCAGCCGAGCATGTCATGCCATCTCCTGAAAACCCTCCCTTTCCTCACAGGACTGCATGTGATTGGCGCGTCAGCGGGCGAATCAACGAGCACGCTGGTGGCACCGCGGCAGCCCTCGGGGGGCCAGGGGAACGCCGGGTAAAATAGCGTACTCCCTGAAGTGTCAAACTAACTGTGAACGAGTGCGTTCTGAACGGCGCAACGTCTCAAGGGCCCCTGAGTGGCACACGCATGGCTGCACACAGCGGTCTCAGGAGAAACCATGAGGTCACAGTGAGTGCTGAAAACTACCAGAGGCCTTTGTGTTTGGGGTTTCCAGTGAGAGCGTGTCACCTGGTCAGAGGCTACACCCAGCCTACACACACACACACAGTACTGTTGTGCCGTATACACACACACACACTGCAATATTAAACAATGTTCCCTCCCAAAAAAAAGCAGTTTTCATCATCACACTTTGAGCCTGTTTTCTGCAGCCAGCTACAGCTTTTTTTAATTGAAAGCTGCAGCGTAAGTTAGTTGCATCAGTCCAACTTAACCGATGTAACATTGTCAAGGAATGAGGCTGGGTTGTGTCAGGCCACTCCCACAATAAATAACTAAGTGTTCCTTAGCTGGGAAGGGCCAGCCTCGAGGAAGAATTTACATTGTGAGTTTGTAGGAGAGGAGTCTCATCAGATGTATTCAACTAATTTCATCTGTTGGTTATTAACTTATCATAACTATCAAAGGCAGAATAAGTTAATAAGGGTAGATTACCCTTCAACACGTGCTGTCATGTCAAGTTGCGGGCAACTGATATGATATGTGTTCGGCAGAATATTCTCTTCGGAAGTATCTCTGAACTATTTAGTTTGGTGGAAAAAAACTAAAGCAACAATTCTCAATACCGCAACCCAATGCAGTATCGCAAGAGATGAGACCATCACAATGCACACGGTATCGGCACCTAAGCATCGTGACTATATCTCCTCGATAGGTCCACTGGAATTCCAAGCCCCCATCTCTGTCCCCTCCAGGCCACCTTGGTTACCATAATGCTGGGGCAATGTGTGCTCGTCGAACCGCACACGGTCCAGAGAAAAGGGTAGAGGGGTGGTGAAAGCAGGAGAAGAAAAAAGAAAGGTCATGGAGTGTCTGAGTCTCTGCCACAGAATGGGTTAGGGTGAAGAGGGAGGGAGGAGAGAGGGAGGAGAGAGTGGGAGGGGGCACAGGAAGCACATTTATATGCATTTCCTCTCATAACAGGAAGAGCCCAGTGGCTTCCCCTTCACAATGGCTTCGCTTCTGCTTCCCTCCTCCTGCCTTCACTTCCCTGGGGGGGAGGGGGGGGGGGAGAGACAGAGACCCAAAGCAACCATTTAACCAAGCAAACACACACACACACACACACATGCACACGCGCAGACAAACACACAGAAATGCGCACACCCGAACACAGTTTACAACATTGTCACACACTCATACGTGTCATACACACTCCACGCGGCAGTGCACACACACACACACACATGGCAGCTCTTCATACCACCACCCCAACACTTGTCCCATTGTCAGTAGCCAAAGCAGGAAGAGATGGGCTCCTCACGCTAAAGGAATAAGGAAAGCAGCCCAAGACCTGGTCCTGAACTCTCCCTCCGGGCCAAACAGGCCGCAGTGGATGAATGATGACAAACAGGAGCTTTGTTCCAGGCCAGCTTCTCTAATACAGTACATGTCTACTGCCCTTTCCACCGTCATAATCATCTCTAATTCAGTACATGTCTACTGCCCTTTACACCGTCATAATCATCTCTAATACAGTACATGTCTACTGCCCTTTCCACCGTCATAATCATCTCTAATACAGTACATGTCTACTGCCCTTTCCACCGTCATAATCATCTCTAATTCAGTACATGTCTACTGCCCTTTCCACCGTCATAATCATCTCTAATTCAGTACATGTCTACTGCCCTTT
>JACXGK010001457.1:21530-37333 GCA_016801125.1 Novumbra hubbsi | reverse complement strand
TCAATTAGTTTTGTATGAGAAATGATCTTACATTATAGTACATAAACTGGTTAAGGCAGTGATAGGATTGGATTTTCCCAGGTTGTCATTTCTGAGTAAAGGCCTTAACTCAGAGAACGGCTGGGCTCAGTATGTTCCTGTTTATGCTGTAAAACCACAAGTGGAAAGTGATATATCCACAGCCGAATTCAAATAATCTGGGTGCTGCCTTCAAGGGCCCTGTCAGTAGCGAGATTGACCAAAATACATGGCACAGAGCTCCGGTTGAAAGATTTTGAAGGAAACATTTTCGGAAAAACAACAATTATTATTGTGTGGCAATTATTACACATCTATTTTCTTTGTACAGTCCTACAGAATCGTACAGAAGCGAAACGCACGGGGGGGGGACACAAAACGACAAAGTGGAGAAGAACAGCGGAGGAGAAAAGACAATGAGCAGACAAGAGAGCCGGTAAAGATAGGAAGAGGAGAAGAAGATTTTTGGCGTTCTCTAGGTGGGGTCTCCCAGGGTTCAGCGAGCTGACACGAGGAGCCGGTTCACAGACATAATCATCGCTAAAACAGAAGGGGAGAGAGGAGGTGGGAAAGGAGGATTGAGGAGCAGTGCAGGGGTGATGAGATACCCTGAGGGCCTCATTATTTTCCTGCTGTTAATTTCCCTCACAAGCTTTCTCACCCAACCGCCGTTGATTGGAGACCCGGTACAACTGTCGTAAGTGAAAGAACCACGTCTTTTCGCAATGTGTCGAAGTTTGGCTCGATAAGAGGAAGAAGACGTTGTATCTCCGCGCGCACACGCGAGCGCGTGTGTGTGTGCGTACGTGTAAGGGGGGATGAGGGGTGGTTAGCATTGCCACGTCTCTACTTTCCTTGACGGATGACCTCATCCATGTTCAACCTCTGACACATCAATAGGGATTTGTGCCCTTAGCAACACGCAACCCCCACTGTCAAGCGAACACGCCCGCGGCTGAACTGGCCGGACAGATACGCCCATTAGCTTCACCCACCGTCACACCCGTCTCGTCTGACCCCTGACGGCAAACCTGTTAGTGACAAGTGACGGGCAGTATCCAGTTACGACTCTGTGTGTTCGATTTAAACGCGTGTGTTTCTGTGAGTCCGTATAATAAGTTTGAGCCAGTATGGCCGCAAGGAATATCTTCATATACACTTGTGTGTGTGTGTGTGCCAGTGAGAGAGTCTGCTCCATGTCTGGCGGCCCTTGCCTTTATGGTACAGGGGGCTCTTTCATGTGCCCGGGGGGCCAGGAGAGGGTCTGAGTGGCTGGGGGGTTGGGAGCCGGAGTTCACACACTGCGGCCCTCTGTGAAGAGCTCTGGGCAGCCGGTCAACGCCAGGGAGGCCTGGCCATGCAGGCTCTGCCCTGGGGAAATGTTTCAGGGCCTGGGGGGGCGGCACGCACAAAGTGGCCGCCCGGAGAGACCAAGGACCCATGCCCGCTGCTATGGCGCACCGTGCGTTGGGGGGCCGTGTGGGGGGAACGGGGCCACACCAGTCGGGAGAGGACCCAGAGGATGGAGGGGTGCAGAGTTTGCTGTAAGGACCCGGAAAGCGCTGTCATAGCAACGATGTGAAATATGACATCAGGGGTGAAATGTGGACTGGCACGTTAGCCGGATGGCCCAGAAATACCAGTGAGGGGGGTGGGGGGGGTCATCTATTCCTTGATGTGCATGGCTTGATTGTCTGAGGACTGGGTTCGGGGCAGGCTGGAGGCTTGTTTGCATGAGAGTGGCGCAAGTATGTGAAGAATTTGGAGGCTAAAGGTAACACCTCAGATGTTTGTTTGGCCGAAGCGTGCAGAAGGTTTGCTTAAAAGGGAAGTGAAAACATGCAGAGCCCATGCCCACATATCTATGTATCTATATATCTATATATATATATATCTGTGTTCCTGTGTGGCAAGGATCATCATACATCTTGTGATGGCTGTGTTAGTATACTTCTGACTTGTCGATGACATCATAGAACTTTCTGTCGTTGCTATGGCCGTGAAATCATAAATAAAAAAAATTTGCGAATTGATATTAACTACATCAAATTAAATTATCTATATAAATGTGATGAAATACAACCATTTGTAATGACGCATGGGATTATTGGAGGTGTAAAATAAAAGCTTAAACTGTTAAAAGAAAAACATTCTCTCTTTCTACTCCTCTCCTCTACTTCCTTCTTACTTGCTCTCCCTGTAAGTAAAGCGGGCCGGATATCTGTGGCATCAATTCCCCTCAGGTGTCCTTCCTGTCTCCCCCCACTCCCCTCCTCATCCTTGGGAGCCGGAGTGCCTGGTGCAACCGGTGAGCCCGGTCTGCGGTGGGACAGTGAAAGGATGCAGAGATAAAAGCAGACAGGAAGTTTGAGCTCTGGTGCAACGTGATAGTCTTCCCCTCTTAACTCGCTGACCTCTCCCATACTCCGTCTCTCTCCTCGTTCTGACTTCAATGCCCTGACTCCGATGAGCTGCCCGGTTGAGATGTTAGACACAGACAAGAGGGCGTAACTGATTCCCGAACAATTCCACTCCTCTACTGCCTTCCAACAAACTTCTCGCTTGTTTTTTCAGTCCACGTCGCAGTAACAAGTGCTCAGTTCACCGGGCTTTAACTGCCACTTCAGGAGAGTCCAATAAAGAGTTTTTTTATAAAATCAAAATGGCAGCATGAACTGAGCCCCGTTACAGTGTACACAGTAAAAGACTTGAGGAGCCAGTGAACTCTAGACCCTTTTCAATGGCTATAGTGTGCTAGGTGCAATCACTATCAATTCATCGTCACGAATACATATGGATAATGGTTTACAGATTAGTAGGTGTATGTGCAGCCTGAGTGTGGGTGACCTGTGATGGGGGGGAGAGGTGCAGCCTGGGTGTGGGTGAGCTGTGATGGGGGGGGTGCAGCGTATGGATCCAATTGACCTGACAAAGAGGAGACAGAGTGGTGATGGCCACTGGTGCCACAGGAAGTGATGGATTGTGGGCCTGGAGGGCAGAGAGAGTGAGGGAGAGAGAGAGAAGGAAGGAAGGAAGGAAGGAAGGAGAGAGGGAGCGAGAGAGAGAGGAGGGAGAGAGAAAGAGAGGGAAGGAAAGAGAGAGGGAGAGAAAGATAGAGAGAAGTCTACCCCCCCCCCCATTTCCAGTGGTGTGATTTTAAAGGCGTGGCCACACAATCAGCAAGAGGTATGGGTGTGGTCATGTGGTCCTACCAATCCGGACCATTCTATCCATTTACCATCAACATTCTTCCCTCTTGATGGAATGGAAAATGTATTGAAACAACTGGACAACAAATGTGTGGGCTTCTCCTGCTATACTCCCCCACCCCCCACCGGCTGCGCGTTTTAAGGATACCGCGAGCATACGGCTAGAGGCCTCCCAACCAGCCGGGCCACAGTTGGAGGGTCCTCGGCTCTGTCGGCGCAGTGGTGTCACCTCCAACCGGCCCGCTCCGGTGGTGTGGTTTGTTACCGCCCCCTGCCATTCACCCGTGCGTAGTAACACCACCGTGAGCTGACGTGGGCGTGAGGGCGTGACAAGGGGGGCCCTCTGAATGGGCTCATTCAGGAAAAACGAGGCCCCGTGCCCTCCTCCAACCCCCGGCCCTGCCCCTCGTCCATCTTCCCCTCTCACCTGTCTGTTGCGTTCGTCCATTATCCGCGTGATCTGAATCTTTTTCCTCCCCATCGTCCCCGTCTTTTCCTTCCCTCGCTCTTCTTCGTCTTCCCTCGCTCTTCTTCGTCTTCCCTCGCTCTTCTTCTGCCTCTCTTCTTCTGCCTCTTGACTCGCGCCGATCAATTCAAAGACTCCAGCATACACACCTGCATTAGAGGAAGATAGCGGGTGAGAGAGGAAGAAGGACAAAGGGAGAGGATGAGCATAAAGCGAGATGACATGATATGGCTACAAAAAGAAATTGTTCTGAGTGTGGGGGGGGGGGGGGGGGGGGGGGGGGGGGGGGGGGGGGGGGGGGGGGGGGGGGGGGGGGGGGGGGGGGGGGGGGGGGAGCCACCAGGGACGGTGAAGAAAGACAAAGAATCTGTCAACATGTTGTGAGAGCGGCGCTGTATTTTTCATTGTCGATATCATGCAAATCAGGACTGTTACGTTGCCGTGTTGCCAGTGACAGCGCTGTCAGGATCTCTCCTCGTTCACAAAGAGTTTGACAGTGTTTCGGAAGTGCCGCTAACTTAAGTGTTCTAATCACCCCTGGTGTAACATTAGCTGCAGACTAGGAAACACACTTATTCCTCCTGAAAAAAAACACCAGTCTGCTGACAGAAATACTGCGAGGTCTGACTCGTCTACCTCACGCGAGGTACCGAAACGGTTGGATAAGGAGACCGGCTTGGGACGGATGTAGAACCTACCATTGTCTGATTTACATTACTTTATGTTTTATCGTCGGTGTAATTAATGAGTGCTTCCACGCCGGGCTGTCATACGTGCTTGTATGTGTGATCGTTGTTTTTAGGGTGTCTGTGAGGGTGTGTGCACATGTGTGTGTGGGCTGAGCTGGGCCGAATGCTTCTGAGCTAAATAGCTTGACTTCCAAAGGGTGTGTGGCTATGTGAGCCTGGGTAAGCCAGATCGCTGGTACTTCTCTCCAGAGTGCTAAAGTAGGCCAACCCAATCTATCTCTGGGAAGAGCAGAAGAACAGTTGTTGTGTTTTCTTTTGACAGTAGAGGTGATAACGTCCCTCGTTATGCAAATGAGCATCCCATTATTTAAGCTCAGTGCAATGCAGGGGAGCTGTCAGCGCCTTCGCATTAAAAAGCCTCCATCTTGCCCCCCCCCTTCCCTTTCTTTCTCTATCCTTCTTGAACAAGGTTTCCAGCACCTGGCAACACGAACGGAGACATTGATGTGGAAGACGACATCACTTCACCAAAAGACATGTCAATCTATCTCTCTCACTCATTCTCTCCCTCTCGTGTTTCTCCCTCTCTCTCGCTTACACACACACACACACACACAGACACAGACACAACACACACACTCTTGTTTGTCCTTTAACCTGAATCTATGTGTTTACTGAGTGACTTGTACGTTATATGAGAAAGCCCCTCAAAGAGCCCTGGTTAGCACATTGCTGCGGTAACCTTTGGTCTGATATTGGAATTGGCTACAAATGCCCCTGGTAGACACATGCCTCCTTTACACACACACACACAAGCCACCTTGCTTCAGGAACACACGTGGGAATGATTTTCTAAGTGAAAACACCCGTTCTCCAGTGGACCACTCGTAAGTAGCCATCACCACTGACATCAAGCCAAATAGACCCCATAGCCTAATGTATCCTATTTGTTTAAAGGTTGACAGTTGTTTAGATTTTACATACTGAGGCCAAGATTAAATAAATGCTTTACATACTGAGGCCAAGATTAAATAAATGCTGTTGTTATTTGACACTTTGTATATAATTACGCTTGTAAAAGTCCTGGAAGTTCTGAATGTGGCTTGTTATAATCTCTCTCTCTCTCTCTCTGATGTTCTTTATTATCTCCAGATCACAATGCATAATGATCCCATTAATGTCTTAATAAAGGCAGGCTCTGCTTCGCACCCTTGTGACAAAACCGTACTCATGTGATAATGGTTTGAAGCAGCACCGACACAAACACAGAAACAAGACCAGCGACTGTATCAAGAGAACGCAACACCGACCAACAACATGGATACTGAGGTGTCCTCAGAGACAGGTTCCAGGGCTACGCTAACCACACCTTCACTAACCACACCTTCACTAACCACACCTTCACTAACCACACCTTCACTAACCACACCTTCACTAACCACACCTTCACTAACCACACCTTCATACGTTTTCAGAGACAGGTTCCATGACTGCACTAACCACACCTTCAGTTGTTTTCAGAGACAACATCACAGTGCCGGCAAAGAGATAAAAGAGACAAATCAACACCAGAGCCTAGATCAGCGTTGTTACAAGCCAAGTATACCTCAATTAAAGACCGTCAGACGAGACCCAGACCTGCTTTCTTCCATCGGCGGCTCGAGCTTCCTCTTCCCCGTGCCTCAGAATGTCAACACCGTCTGGAGGAACACCTTAGCCCTTGCGTAACTCTAACAGTAAGACTAAGCTCATGTCCTGAACATTTAATCCCAGCTTTGGCGCCGACAACCAACGCAGCCAGAGGCAAGGTGGGCCTGCTCTGCCCCCCTCCGCCCACTCCCCCCCACACACTCCCGTCCTTTTGTAGCACAAGTCGACTCTGTCCTCCCAGAGAACAACCCCCCCCCCCCCCTCCTCATCATCACTCCAGGTCTGGCCAGGCAGGAATGGCCGGTGACAGTAAGCACCCTCCAACCTGACAGATTACAACAGAGCCGCACAATCCAATTTACCCCTCGGACACTGTCCTGTCAGGAGACATGCCACAGCCCGCCTGAACGGGAGAACCACGCGGAGAGGGAGGGAGGAGAGAAAAGGAGAGGAGAAAAAGAGAGAGGCGGAGAGGGAAAGAGAGATTGACAAATCACCGTCCACTCACCAACAGAAAGGGAGAGGACTGACATTACCATTGGAGGGCAGGAAAGGGGGAAGAGAGAGAGAAAAGACTAACAAGCTTTCTCCGCCACACTAAGCCAATCCACTAATCCCAGAAGCAGGCATATGGGGTGAGGGCAGATCCAGGCCAATAGAGGGAAGAAAAGACAGAATGATTCCCTCTTTCCTCGGCTCCCCCTTCCCCATTTTGGACAACGTGTGACGATAGCGACTCGTTTAGTGTGACAACCGGGGAGAAGGACGGCGGGGCTCACTGCTAAGGTCACTGGGAAAGACACGATGGGATATTGAGTTAGGATAGAGAACGGGAAAACGGTCCCCAACCCGTTAGAGGTCACTGGGAAAGACACGATGGGATATTGAATTAGGATAGAGAACCGGAGAACAGTGACCATACCTGTAGAGGACACTGGGAAAGACACGATGGGATATTGAGTTAGGATAGAGAACCGGAGAACAGTGACCACACCTGTAGAGGACAGTCTGGACTCGGTGACATGAAGCCTACAGAGAGCTAACAGGGGGAACCAGAGAACGAGGGAAAAGCAGAAAGACGGATCTCTGAACAGGCACCGGGGGCTCTCAGGGGGAGGGGAGAACCCAAAACACGACCCTCCCATCTGTTAGGCAGATGGAGGGAGAGAAGGAGGGAGATTCACACCTTCTCTCAATTTCTGCCACTCTAAATCTCTCCCTCTCTCGCTCTGAGAAGTGGAACTGGGGGTCCAATGGGAACACTCCGTACCACAAGGCTTGGTTCTAGGTCGCCTCACTCCCAAGTGTTTAGTCACCAAAAACTAATATACAGCATGTGGCCAGTGTTTCCTCCCCTCCTAATAGACTATGTGTACAGTATCCTGTAGGGTGTAGCTTGTTAATGTGGCTTTGACATTGAGGACACAAAGGAGGGAACCAGAGAGAATCGAATAGAGGGGGAGAGAAAACAGGGACGTGATCTAGGTTGGTGCACAGCTCTAATTTCTCTCTTTGAAACAAGGAAAAGGAATATAAAGGGAGAAATAGAGAGATGTCTTTATTACGAAAGACTCCCACGTCCGCCCCAGATTACACAGTCCATCCTGAGGACCTTGCTGATGTGTGGTTGTGGTACTATGACCATTTTGCAACCAACCCACGATGTTCTGGGAGGTGAACATTCTCAGCACATTGGAAGAACTTGACAAAGTGAATATATTTTCTTGGGGGTTTCTTTAACATTCATTATCGTTGAAGGTTTTAACAGGTTTATATTTTATAACATTCGTGGAACATTCTCCAAGTCATTTGACATTGGTAATGTTTTGAAAATGTTCGCACTGCTCTTCTGTGGTTATTTTAGAACCTCAACGTAACAGGTTTACAGATGGGTCTATTTAAAATCCTATTTTCAAATCGTTTAAATGACCAATCATTTAGATTCATAATTTTCTGCATAGGGAATACCAGAACATCAGCATAATGTTTCCTACGGGTTTCCTGGTGGTTGTATTTCAAGTCTTGCTATCAATTAGTTTGGAGAACATTAGGAAGTTAAGTCATTCAGTGGTTATTTCAGTAATCTTTTCGTAATAAAAAATATGAATAAAAAGTTGTAATAAAAGATCATATATAATAATAAAAAGAATCTAATGATATTTGAAAACAATAAGACATTCCAATCTCACATTAAGAACATAATTTGTAATCTGAAAAACATTTGGGTTTGTATGTAGGTTTGTATGTGTTTTTGTTCAATATTCTGAAAACGAAATGTTGTTTAGATTATGACATATTTGTTATTATTATCCAGAATGCACAGTAGACTAACACCATGAATAGATTCAAAGTGATGTTGCTTCATAGTAAAAATATATCTTGTATGATTATTACCTAAAAGGAATTTATGTCCGTCCTTGTTTAAGAACATTTATTGATAATGTTATTCAAAAATGTTAATAAAACTTTCAAGGAACCTGTGATAAAACGTCCTTAGAACCTCCCTGCAACCTAAAAATAGAAGTTCCCAAAACATGCAACATTTCCAATTGTTTTACTGGTCAGGAGACGCATGGCTTCGTTCAAACAACCACCGCAAAAACAAAAACATTTGGTTCTACAACTTCCAAGGAACCAAATGCGCTACCTGGGCCCATATGTAGAACGGATTCACCAACATATGCTGACGTTTTATATTTTTGACCCAACTAGGAGTATCCCTATGTTCCTAAGAAACGGAGAAAGCGATTTATCATGACAGGATTGGTGGTGTTTTTCCAGCGGCGAAGCCGCTCTCCCCCCATAGAACATCTGCAACACATTTGGTAATAGCATGTGTCTTGAAAAAAAGCATCAGTATCCTCTATCCTCATAGGAAATGCGGTTGTGAGGATTTGAAATAACATATTACACTGCAGTAAGTAAACCTTTTAGGAGGTGTATGCTACATTAAATAAACCCACTCTCTTTTAAAATAAACTCCCATTTCCTTTTAGTGCACGAAATAACCCGGTTTTAATACAGTTTCAGAACCATCCAAATATGAGAACAAACACAGACACTCACACTCTATGCTCAGTCTTGATTAAGCAGCTCCATCATCGTCTCTTAATCACAAAATAATTAAATAAACAATATATATAAATATATATATGTTTGCAAGTGTTTGCAGCTGTTGTGTTGTCGTGGAGGTGTTTGTCCGTGTAGCCTGGGCGGGATTGTGGGAGGTATTAAAGAGGAGCCATTGGCCAGCCGACTGTGTATTGCCTCTCATTGTGTCTCTAATGTCATTACAGGCAGTGAGTCCTCTGCATGGAACGTGAGGAGGCACAGTGCTCTCCCCTCCGTCTGTCAGGCCCAGATAGGCACAGTGACGAATTACTCCCCCTCCCCTCCCTCCCCCTCCCCACGTCCTCTAGAAACACACGGGAGAGGATGACCTAAACATCTCCCAAGCGTAGGTGATCCTCTGTGCCGGTGGTGAATCACAGCAAATATTAGGGCAAATTTAACACATTAGCGGCTAAAGAGATTAGCGGAATGTACATCTGGGATTAGCCGAACAGCGGTGTATGGTGGCATGATGTCTTCAAGGCTGAGGAGTGTGTGTGTGTGTGTGTGTGTGGTTGTGCACGGTGCATGCCTTGTTTCATTAAGTCACGTTCCAGTCAGATCCTCAGCAGCCAGTTTTTAAGCCACGCCATCATCTTGCCCACTAACCCTTCACTGGCTAGTTCACGGTGTCTTGCGTCGATCGCCTTAATCGGAATAACGGAACCTTGCGTATCAATGCAGACACACGCCACATCGTTCCAGCCTTTGGTCCACTACAAACCCAGCCTCCACCTGATACCACAAGACCGGCCTCAAGACACCCCAACAAGTCACCCCACCCCCCAACACACCGTTGGACTCGGTAGCCCTCTGGTCCCCAGGACCTCACGGACAGCGCGGCAGGAAGCACGCATGCAGCACACTCAGCGGAAGGACGTGACATCAGCAGCCACTGACAATTAAAGGTGTAAAGGTGCTTCCTTCCCCAAACTGGTCCAATCCAGAAGCTCAAAATGGGAACCAAAACTCCCCCCATGCTTCCCTCCCTCTCCCCGCAACGGAAAAACAAGAGGAGAGACATCAGAAGGAAAGAAGTGTCAGTGCCCGCCTCACCGCGTTTGGGCGTCTCGAACCTGGGATGAGCACGTGATCACGCCTCGTGCTGGATCAAGAGGCGCTGCCTTTGCATGTGGCACAAGATCTTCAGGGAGAATTTCTCCTCCAACGCTTGAAGCAAATCACCACAACCACAATGCCCGCCATCAGATCTGGATTTCCTGATGATGCAACAGGACGCATCGTTGTGATTGTGAAACCTTGGTGGACAAAACCCAATTTTTTTTTTTTTACTAAATGCCTCCAAAGACTTTTCCGAAATGTCCTTGAGCAAAAGCTGTAAGTAGAACAAGAGCAGGCCACAGGTTTTATAAGCTGATGTGCTGAAGTACCACTTGCATGCGTTGACATCTGGTCAATGACACCTATTGGAGGTGCTGTACTAGTACAAGGCTTTGGAGCGGCGTTCCTTTTCATGCATTACTAGGCTTCCTTTCAGCAACACAAACGGGTCTAGAACGGCTCAAGACAGCAGCCCAATCTGGAACCCTGAATTCAGAGAAGTCAGAAGGCCCCTTTCTGAACTGAATAGAAACATTAGGAAGTTGACGTGCCTATAGATTGCTTCCTAATTGTCAGCTGTTGGGGGACAATAAGTAACGTGTCTGGTTATGAGAAATTCACGGGTTTGACATACTTTCATAAACACGTGAAAAGACAGTGTCACATTCAAGTAACGATACGTTAAAGCCTGGTTGTTTACTTATCTTCATAAGCGACATGATGTCTGTGTGCGAATCCTAACCAACATGCCGTGGCCCTCGGCTTCCTACTGTTAGACCAGTGGAAACCCCATCAACACACGGCGGTATCCTCTTTCATCTCTGTGTGCATTCAGAAAAATAATTCAAACCCGGTAACTCCACTCTAGGCGGAGAGGCCGTGAGGATACGGGGCATTACGTGTCCAGCGCTGCCTACTGCTGCGTTTGGCTGTGACCGGGCCCGGCTGGGCCCCACCTGGCGCCAGCAAACTGGGCCCACGCCCGAATGGAGGACCGGTAGCCCTCCGTTGGAACCGAAAACGGAGACAGGTGAGAGCAGCCCTCACACCGCCCGTCGTTGTCTCCCACGAGGACGAGGGGGCTGGACACAATGCGTCAACCCCTCCCCCGCACACCCCTTTGAAAGCGGGCCAACGGCTGTGAAACTGCAGCTGCAGCACAGTGTCATCAGAGGCAGGGAACGAGCTGCCGGACGGCTGAACGCGGGGCCCTGTTGCCTGTCATTTTGCGGCATCGGGGGCCAACACAAGCAGAACAGTTACGTGTATATTTGAATCATTTAAAAATGTTTTACCATACAGATGAGAAGTGTTAGATCTCAGATGACTGGTGAAAAGAGGAATCAGTGGAGACTAGTGTCCAAACTGCTCCGCCTTCAGCAAATGCAGCCTCAGATTAAGGTAGATTTGTTTTTCTTTGTACCCGAGTGGAGCAAAGGGCAGCAGAAAAAGCAGAAGTAGACGGACAAATGATTTGGAAAGGCTCAAATGAATCATTGCTGTAGGGTGAGCCGTCAGTCTTTCCATGTGTTAAGTCTAAGTGGGGGACGGAGTGACTACCACGATTATTGGTAGAACATGAAAAGACAGCAGGATGGACGCGGTAGATATCAGGAGGACCGAGGCGCGGTCGCTGTGGTTGCGAAATGGTCAGAAACATGAAAAGGCTGCGGTTCAAAAAGCCTACCGACGATCAACACCGAGTCTGGTTAGTTTCGAGTGATGACCTCAGCTTCTCGCTCTCTCTTCCTCTCTCGTTCTCCACCTGTCACGACGTCTGACGTAACCTTCCTTACCACCTCTGTCGGTCTGCGCGCTGCTTTACCCCTCCCATTCACACTCCACAAGAATACACATCTGCGAGGGGGAATGTTTTTCAGCAGGCGTCCAACCGCTGCCTCACATCACATGGTGCCACGTAGGCCAGTATGGCCCAGGTGCAACCACCATTTAGACACACGCTGTTGGACTGGAACAGAGAATACACCCCCTGACTCGAGGTTTACACCTACATACACACACACACTATGATTTGATTATCCCCACAGTTGCTATAAGTCTTCGTTTGTCGGAAAGATGGCAAAGTTAACCCGCTAACCAACTAGTTTATGGTACTTTTGGGTTGTCGGGGCAGGGGGGGTTAAGTCTCCCTTCAATGTTGATAACCCCATCCCTATGACAACAGCTCAGGGCCATGTCACTAAGAACACACAGATCCCTGACATATTCACCCAATTATGTTCTTTGCCACGGATGACAATGTCTCGTGATGCTCAGCAGCTCCGGGGTGAGGGGGGTGGGTGCTGTAGGGGCGATAAGGGGTGGGGCTCGGTTTGTCTTCTTTTCAAGCACAACAGGCTTCTGTGACGTCTCGTGGTAGCGTCTTTTAACACCAGGCAACGTGGTTCCGTCGGCGACGATTCGCTGATGATTCCATCACACGTTCTTTCTCTCCTTCAAACAGAAGGGGTTCTAATCAGCCTAATTAAAAGCTTTGTTCGTTTAGAAATCTCTGATGACAATTTGTTTCACTTTACCCTACAGCAACGACTGTGAAGAAGAGAATTAAATTTGATCTTCTGACAGCAATTATGAAGTCCTCCCTCCTGGCCCCAATTAGAGCCACAGGCTAAAGCTAACACGGCTAACACTCTGGCACATGTGCCATCTTATTTTCTATTAACTTTTCACTGGATGTTTTTAGAACAAATGTCCTTACATGTGGAATTATGTATACAGCATTCTGTATTCTGCATGCTCGCTCTGCAAGGGACTGACCAAGTTTCCTCTTCTTTCCCCTCCATCCACTGCCGCTGGACATCCAGCAAGACATATAAAGCGACAGGAAAGTTGAGGGATGTATTTGTTTTCTGTTGCCTCCCATGAGCATGTTTGTAGATCACATAAAGGTTCCATCCTGTGTTAAGTTCAATATGTAAATGTTTCTACAGGGTAGATACATTTGTGGCATAGATGAAGAGGAATGTCTGGCATTCGCATGCTGTATTATGATTTGAGCTGCTTTGCTTTAGCAGTAAATAATATAGTAGCAGAAAGAAATGTTGATCTAATTAATGATTTTTATTTGAGATGGGTTGTAGACTTTCCGTTTTGGTTACCCAAAAACCTAAACTGCACTCCATGTTTGTTTCCTGCTTATCTAAACAATTCCTGCCATAGTAATCTGTAACAAATCAGTTTACCACTCAAGTCTAGCTCAGCGTACTGGCTCAGTAGATTGGCTCAGTATACTGTCTCCATAGACCATCTCAGTATACTGTCTCAATAGACTGGCTTAATAGAACAGCTCAGTATACTGGCTCAGATGACTGGTTATTCTATAAACGAGGGACGGGTATATGGCATATTTATCAAGGCACAGATCGCAGACCCACTGATGCTCCATGGAGAGGACTGGAGAGTGGTTTTGTGTGTGTATGAAGGATTGGGGAGGGGTTTGGGTGTATACTAGGTCAAGGTGTCCTTAAACTGTGTCATGGCAACCACTCACATCTGGTTCCCATGGCAACATATTGGCCACTAGAAGCCGATTGCTGAGTCCATCTTGCAGGCAGGCTGGACTGGATATTTTAAGTGACAATGCCATTATTAAAGGGGCATGTTTAGTAAAAGCGTTTGTAATTCCAGATAAAGAATTAGCAGAATTCCCAATGCGATGTGATGTTCTCGATTATAACCTTGACATTATGACATTATTTTAAATATTGATTATTGATTTGGCCTGAATAGTGAAATCAATGCTTGCTTTGGTTTGATCCTAGCTGGCAGGACAACTTCAGGAACTCTGATTTCAATAAAAAGTGATAAGTTAGCTAATAAATCAGTAAACTTCCAAATATTATCAGAATGAAGCTAAACAGGCACATGCTTTCTTTGAAACATAACATGTTGACAAGCTTGATATTGGTGGCTTAAAAAAAACGAATGTGTAAAGTATAGTTGTAGCACCTGACCTAAATATTCCAGTTCAAATGATGTGCTCATTTGCCTTCAGTCTGTGAAGGCAATTTAATTTCCGCCCACCACTCTTAACAGACAGAGACATACGTCGAAAACGTCATCCATTATTTTATTCATGCATCATGCTCCACACCTTTAAAATGTGGCTTTATGTTACCTGTTGTGTGTCTGCTATTACATTAACAGAATCAAGCAACCACTCCTATGCACGAGCAATGTGACATTACCGTAACACGCTTTGCTCCCGCTACAGCACTGATGAAGAACAATGCCTCAGATAACTACCTGTGAAGCGTGCCTGGCCGCTGAAAAGAGCCTTCAACTGTGACTGCACAGTGTGGATAATTCGCAAAGAAACAGAAGGTTGCACACTTCAACCAGGATGTCCTTCATGAATTCGACCTTCTGTTTTTTTTTCTGTCCCAGTGCTCCTTCAGGAAACCAAGTAACCTAGATTGCAGAATAAAGATACGGAGAAAGACAGAAAGAGTAGAGCAGAGAGAACTAAAAAACAAAACGTGATCTGGATGCCCCTGGCCTCTGAAAAAAAGTGTACTTTAGTCTGGTGGTATGATCCTCGTCAACCACAAGTTGATTGGGCTGATAATTGGAGAACACCATTGTCCTGTTGACGTTGAGAGTCATTAAACTTCGATTGTTGCACTTAGTTTGTTTAAGCAAAACCGGTGTTATGTTTCCCGCAGCATCTCCTCAAGACACACACAAACTGAAACACACGGAGACCAAGTTTGGATGTCCTCCATCAATAATATTGGTTGTTATACGACATGTGGCTTCGATTCATGATTGGCAAGAATATAAATGTATATTCAATGACACAAATGTAAAAAGGCTTTGAACCTATTCATTTTGTTTAATTAGTAGTTGTATTTGTATAGCTGTATACATAAGTATGTTCAACTGCTCACAAAAAAGTGGTGTAAAGTAACAATGTTCAAAACATCTCAAGTACAACTTGATTCGTCTATGTTACTTGCATGTACTTTATATATTTAGAAAATTAAAATTTTGACTTCTAAAATTCAATATGATCATGCTGTTTTACAACCAAATATTCGCTACAAGTAATTCAAAAAGATTTCGCCTTGACAATTATTTAACACATTGTTAATGTTTCACTTTTACCAATGTAATATTTTAGCGGGTGACATTTGGGTGTAACATTAAAGTACGGTATCCCCACTCCAGCACACAGACTTGTGGCTACCTCTTAACGACCGCCCCTTCATGAGACAGATCTGACACCAACCCCCCTCTGCCATATTTAATAGTGGGGTGGGGCACCTAAACACCTCGCTCCTTTAGGAGGAATGAGAGGGCAGGGAGGCAGCCCCATCAAGGCTAACCCAGGCCAGAGCCAGGCCAATCCAGGCCAAAGCCAGGCCAAGCCTCTCATTAGATGGCGGCTTGGTGCCGCAGTCCTCTTTGGAGTGGTTAGGGGGACCAGAGAGGGGCTGGCAACCCCACCGTTCTCAACTCCCCGCACCATCACAACCCAACCTCATCAAAGACACAGCTCGTAATTTGTCACAGAAAGCAGCCAATTAACATATGTTATGGGAGGAGGGAATAGGAGAGGAGTGGGGGGGGGGGGGG